>MJUU01058665.1:18239-35028 GCA_002080025.1 Modiolus philippinarum | reverse complement strand
ACACATTGAAGATGTGCACCTCCCCTTTTGGTGAGATTTGGATGAAAATTGTCGAATTTATCCATTGTTAAACTTAGTCATTTTTTCATCAAATTTTAACATTACGGTACTGAGTTTGTGTAATCTGATACTCTGACACCTTATACCTGATGCTTTGAAACTTTGGACAGTTGTTTTAAACACATTGAAGATGTGCACCTTCCCTTTTGGTGAGATTTGGATGAAAATTGTCTAATTTATCCATTGTTGAACTTAGTCATTTTTTCATCAAATTTTAACATTATGGTACTGAGTTTGTGTAATCTGAAACTCAAACACCTTATACCTGATGCTTTTGAAACTTTGCACAGTTGTTCTGAACACATTGAAGATGTGCACCTCCCCTTTTGGTGAGATTTGGATAAAAATTGTCGAATTTATGCATTGTTGAACTTAGTCATTTTTTCATTAAATTCTTTAAATTTTAACATTACAGTACTGAGTTTGTGTAATCTGAAACTCTGACTCCTTATATCTGGTGCTCTTGAAACTTTACACAGTTGTTCTTGACACATTGAAGATGTGCACCTCCCTTTTTGGGCAGGTTTGAAAAAAAATGTCGAATTTATGCATTGTTGAACTTAGTCATTTTTCAGCATATTTTAACATTACAGTGCCTGGTTTGGGTAATCTGAAAGATTAACATTTCTGACTAAATACCTTTGGAAGTTTTTACTGTTGTTTGAACACATTGGTGATGTGAACCTCCCCTTTAGGCCAGTTTTGATTTAAAAAAATGTAAAATTTATCTATTATTGAACTTGTACTTTATTCTATCATATTATATCATCATGGTACTCAATTTTTGTCCAGAGACATTGCAGAGTTTTGAACGCATTGACCATGGGCAGCTATTATTGAATTTTTGCATTGCTTTCATATGTTTTCTCATAAAGATTCAAAGTATGTGTTTATTTGAATTTCACCTTTGCTGAAGTGATATGGACTATTTTCATTTTATGCTTTGTTCAACTTTGAACATTTAGTTTTGTTTTTTTTTTCCTTCTTTTTTGTCTATTACAGTAATAGGGCATCTTCGCTAGCCAAGGATCGCGATCAGCTTCTCTCCTCTTCACCCTTGGCAGATTGAGCCACAATTTGTGAAACATCAGTTTCAAATTATCTCCCTTTGAAGTAAGAGTTTCAGTATGATTTATTGTAATAATAAATGATTATTTATTGCATCTAATAATACAACAATTCACAATATATTTGACTTCAAGGAATACCCTTCAAAAGTCAAGAAAGATAATTAAATCATGGAAATTTTGCAAAATAGAAAAATCGCTAAACGCCATATTTTAAGTTTTATTGTTTTGATATATATTCAAAATCTGAATGTAAGTTAATTAATTGGTTGCAGTGAAGGTTAACTGCAACCAATCAAAGACTTGGATTTGAGACTACAGAAATCCAGCTTGATCTGCCAAGGGTGAAGATGAGAGGAGCGGATTGTAACCCTTGGCTAGCGAAGATGGTAATAGGGTTGAACTTAATATAATCTCAATTACAACTTGCATTTGAAGAATTTTAGTCAATAAGGTAAATGAATACTTGTTTGAATTGGTAAACCTATACATGATATTCTGTTAGATTGGAAAAAAAACTTTCTAAGTTGAACATGAGTGACGGTGACGCAGGTCCAGACATGTAATTGGTCTTGTTTAAGTAGCTTCTTTGTGAGCAACCAGGCTCTATCAAGGAAGTCACTGTATCGAACACAGACTTTTGAATAGCGAATGAGCTGGGAGATGTAAACTCCGTATGCCGGCGCTGTTGGGATGTTGCTTCAAAGAAAAGGGAAGTTGATTGTTGGAAAAGTGAAGTCATCGCGTTTGTCGTACAGCTCAGTTTGAAGTCTGCCTCTGTTGTCAATTTCAAGATGAAGGTCAAGGAATGAGGCTGATGTGGAAGTGTCTGTGGGGCGTTTCTCTTGCCCGGGTTAGATCGTTTGCTTCTGGTCTATTCAGTTTTTCATTCGTTTCTAAATTTGAGGTCACCCGGGTTACACCGTTTTTAAATGAGCGGCGCATTCGGTTTTAAGTTCATGGTACTCCAACGAAAAATTTTGTAAGCAAAGTTTGATGATTTATCAACTGTCATTGCACAAAAAGATAATGATGACATAGTGCGTAAAGATGCACGTTAAGTGTAGTATTTAAATTACAACCTTTACTTCTCAACTGCAAAGTTTCAAAGAGATTCATGAATGCACGTAGGTGCACGGCATTTTTAACTTTTACGTGTTTTTGCAGTTTTCTTGAAGTTTCCTCGTAGTTAATCTCAATTAGTGGCCAAAGCGCCGCAACTCCAAATAATTATGAACAAGTTTTTCCGTAGCTCTCAATAGAACTGGTAAATGCGAATAAAAAAAATACCGGAAGTGGAAAAATTGTAATTTTTTCATGATGCTAATTTATCCTTAATCTAAATTTTTGGGGATTAAAAAGTTCAATTTCCTATTATTGAAGCAGATAACTATCTTTTTGCACCTTTATATTCATTGAATGCGAACATTCTATTTTTTCGTTGGAGTACCTTTAAGATGACAGATAAAGTTTAATTCGAATGAAAGTAAATGCAACAAGAATAATTATTATTTGTTTAGGTTATTGTGGTGTATATACTTTGAGAATATAACATCTAAGCAAACATTTGTAAAGAAACAAGTGACAACCGAACCGTCAGTCAAAAGAACGAACAATCCATGGACAATGGCAACATCGGAAACACTAAGAAACAAGGACACCACTTGAGCACGGGACAAAAAAGAAAATGAAAATACACATACAGATGAACAACATGGACCCAATAAAAACCATGGTTTGAGATCAGGTGCACCTGTAGAGTAAGTATCTCCTACTTCTTATAAGACACCCGCCGTGTTGAACATGTCAAACCCGGTAGTAAAGTCAAATCCGATAGAGGAAAAACAAATTTTAGTTGTAGAGGGAAAGATCTGTTGTCATATGGGAAACAGATATCCCGTTACGATCCACAAGATCGTGATGTCGGCCATAAAACTTCTGTAGTGATGACTTTAAGTTTTTGGTAACGTACCCTTGATTAAGTAGTCTATTTGTAAGCAACTGGGCTCTATCAAGGAAGTCACTGTAACGACAACAAGACCTTGAGTAGCGAATGAGTAGTGAGATGTAAACTCCATATGCTGGTGCTTTTGGAATGTTGCCACAAAGAAAAGGGAAGTTGACTATTTTTAAAAAGTCATCGCGTTTTTCATACAACCTAGTTTGTAATGTACCTCTGTTGTCAATTTCAATTTGAGCATAAATATACAGTAAACTTAAATTTATAACAAATGTCGGCACATAAGACAAATGGTATAATATAGTTTTTGAATAAAACAAGTTTTTATGCTTTAGCATTTTTCACCACTGAATATAACTTGAAGAAATGAAAATGACAATAAGTAATTAGTCTTTGATAGAATAATAAATAAGTAGAAGGTAAATTGCCCCTCCCCAACCTAATTGTCCGCCTATGAGGATAATACAACATTGTTTATTAATAGGAAAACAAGATAATTTGTGACGTGTATAGAAATGACCCTTGCAGAATACGCGATACGCGATAGCTGCAAGACATTGTCCGCCATTTTTGTTTACATCGCTTCGTTCGTTTCTATTCATTAACCGGGTTATGTTGGTCACGTGGTCGTCCTAGACCGGGTTAAGATGAAACGAATCGGCCTTGTAGTTTCCTTAATTTCGGGCTCTTTTGGATAGTTCAAATGAAGAAAATTACCAAAGCGACGGTTGTTTTGGCCACTTTACGCTATTTTTATGATCTAGAGATATAAAAAATGTACCCCTCCTCCTACAAAAATGCAGAAATTACGATTTTTTAGCTGTCAATTCCTTTCAGCTAAATAAATCTCGTCATTTAATCAAGTTTTTATGCCTAATATATCAGTTGTGATACAATATTGGAAAATAAGACCATTGAAGTGCATAAAATTTTCGGTATGAATTTTTCTGGAAATGGAAATTTTCTGAATTTTATTTATTTCATCAATTTCGACTTTCTGACTTTTAGATCGTTCAATTGCCAATGTTATAATTATTTATGATACGTAAGCAAGAAATTGTGTGAAAAACATTTTAGTTATTATAGATTCACAAATGCCAAATTTAGCACCCCTCTCCCTTACAATTTTAGCACCCCTCTCCCTTACAATTAAGGGAAAATTTAGAATATTCAGGCTCTAAATGTTAAAAAGATAGTGTCAGTTATGCAAAGCCCCGTGTGTATTTCATTGTAGCTGACATGCAGTAGAAGATTTAAGTAGATTTAAACTATTTAGTAATAGGTCTTTCTTGGCCCTTCTGTTTGAAATTTTAAGCAATAGGGGAACTTTCGTTTTTCAGAATTGTTTCTGTTTTGACTTAGAGATGTTAATACATCATGAAATTGATATATAATTTGAAGAGGTTGATAAAATATCGTTTCTTTATATCAAAGCTATTAGAAAGTATGCTTTTGAACATTTTAGACTAACTACACTCTCATTAATTTCAAACATATTACCCCTTCCCACAAATATTCAACACAATTTATTTCACTTTATTATACCCCCACACGAAGTGGCGAGGTATTATGTGAAACCCTCAGTCGTGTGTCTGTCCGTCTGTCTGTCCATCCCAGGTTTCCGACTGATAGCTTGTGAACGAAATAACACAAGGTCTTCAAACTTGGTATGTAAGTTGGTTACTACAAAACTCAGGTCAAGTTTAATTTTTGGTTCAGAGGTCCAAGGGGGTCTGGAGTTATGCCTCTTGAAACTTTGAAATTTCTCAAATTTTAGGGTTTCGTACTCATAACTTGTGAATGAAATAACATGCTGTCTTCAAACTTTGTATGTAAATTGTTTACCACAAAACACAGGCGAAGCATAATTTTGGGATCAGTGGTGCACATAATTCTGGAGTTATGCCCCTTTTAATTCAAAAATTTTGTGAAACGTGGCGGGGTATCATGTAATGCACCATTACTATTTTTTAGCATGTAAAGCTTTAAAATGTATATAGGTCCAATGACATATCATTTCAAACAACAAAATACAGAGACCCCATATATCACAAATAAGATCATGTGCATGGTTCATTTGCAGTTATTCAACTATTCAACTTTGAATTTTGTAAAAATTCTGAAATGCTGAAAATTCCCATTTTTCACGAAAATCGCCCAAAATATTCAATTTTACCATATTTTGGCGTCAAAATTGCATATTACGATCTATCAAATGCATCTTTTTGGAAAGAAAGTAAAATATTAGTATGTTTAATTCGCTTCTAGCAGATTTGTGTCTTTATTCGTATGAAGCCAGGTTCATACAAGGGCTAGTTCAGAAAAAAGACAATAAGCTAGCCAAATCCTTTAATTTCAGTTTCCGTTATATAGATGATGTTCTTTCATTGAACAATCCTCAATTTAAGGATAACCTTCATCTTATATACCCCAAATGAACTCGAAATTAAAGAGACCACTGATACACCATCATCAGCATCATACCTGGACCTATACCTCTACATTGACAACTCTGGACGTCTGAAAACAAAACTTTACGACAAGCGTGATGATTTCAACTTTCCAATAGTGAACTTCCCATTTTTGAGCAGTAATATTCTCAATTCTCCGGCATATGGCGTGTACATTTCACAACTCATTCGCTATTGCCGTGCCTGTAGTTTGTACAGCGATTTTGTCAACAGAGCGAAATTACTGTCTCAAAAACTTATACATCAAGGGTATGTTCAGTCACTGTTACAATTGTCACTACAGATGTCTTACGGTCGTCACCACGATTTGACAGACCATTAAAATGTTTCTGTTTCACAAATGAGAACAGATATTTTTGGGTAGATCCAGAGTTTGTTACCGGACTGACTAACACCGATTGTGACAAAACCGGACTTTTCATTGACAGTGTGACGGGTGCCACATGTGGAGCAGATCCTGCTTACCCTTCCGGAGCACCTGATGATACCTCAGTTTTTATGGGGGTTCACACTGCTAGTGCTTTAGTTTTGTGGCGTTCTTGTTCATTTTTGTTTATTTGTTTTGTCTTTGTCATACTGTCTCAGTTCGTGTTGCTGTGAATTGCCATGATTTTGGATTTATGATTTTAGAATTTCCCCTTTCCTTGTTCTTGCTTCGGTATTCGTTTGCCGATGTATGTAAAGACTGGCATAGTTTTAGGATTTTTAAGTTTAATATTGTTGGGGTTGGGTAAGATTTTCGGTATTTAGAGTCACATTGAACACTCCTTGTCGTCCTTAGCAGTGTTTTAAAATAACATTTTGTCAGTTAGAGCGATAAATTAGCATGCTTGCAGATAAATCCTCCAGATTTTGCACAAATAAAAATTTAATAGTGAACTGTTGACAAATCTGAAATGCTAAAAAATTCCCATTTTTAATCAATTTTTGGCAAAATATTGAGTTTAAGTCGACAAGTGGTATTTAGAATACCTATCATGATAACATTCGCGCAAAATTGTTATATACAACGCAGATTTTACGTGTTTTGGTTATTTTTATCCCAACATAGACAAAAATTGATTTTAGAGAAAATTTGTTGGGGGTTGGGGGAAGATTTTCGGTATTTAGAGTCACATTAAACACTCTTTGTTATTTAGAGTCACATTAAACACTCCTTGTTTTTCTAAACAATGTTTTAAGACAACTAATGTATTGCTCATAACAATTAATTGGCATATCCGCAGATATATTCTCCAGATTTGATATATATATATATAACGATTTGACAGTGAACTTAGGACAAATCGAAAATCTTGAAAATACCCATTATTCATCAATTTTGGGTAGAATATTGAGTTTTTGTCTACAAATCATGATGTATTTCATGCAACATTGTCAAAAACAACACACATTTTACGTGTTCTGATTATTTTTATGCGAACATAGAAAAAAATGACATTTTTAGTGAAAATTTGTTGGGGTAAGGGTAAGATTTTCGGTATTCAGAGTCACATCAAACACTCCTTCATTGTATTTCTAAACGAGACAACTTTTGTATCGCAGAACAATCAATTGGTATATCTGCAGATATATCCTCAAGATTTGACATATATAATGATTAAAAAGTGAACTTAAATGTTGAAAATTTCCATTTTTCATCAATGTTCGGGCAAAATATCGAATGGCTTTTAAAATACGAAATCATGATATAATTCAAGCAACATTATCATACACAACACGCATTTTGCTTGTTCTGGTTATTTTTATGCATCACAGAAAAATAATTGACAATTTTAGTGTAAATTTGTTGGGATAGGGGTAAGTTTTATGGATGTAGGAAGATTATATTACTTCAAAATTGCTATAATTTGTACTAGTTGTAAAGAAGATATTATATATTATCATTTTATACATACTTTTCATGAATTTATACTACTCATGGATAAGATGAGGCAAAAAGGGACAAAACTGTGTCGAAAACGAAAATATTCAAAGATCTGTTTTATTTGTTTCTTTAAAAGTGATAGTTTGGTCATTCAAAACATATTAACATTATGTTTTTCGAAAAGGACATTAAAAGAATTAAAATAGTTGTAATAATCATGAAATGAAAAACGCACTGGGTTCTATAGACCAAAGAACTTATACAATTTCGAGGAAAATCTTAAAATTAACGTCAACATTTTGAAGGGGTAGGGGTAAGGGTTTTCCGTTTTTATAACTTATCGGGTATAGAAATGGAACTTATGTGGGATATTCGTGAAGCTTATACCATAGGCTATTATTTTATACCACTTTTTCATAACTGAGAGGTACAAATCAACAATTTGAAGCAATTGAAAGAAAAACTTTTGTCAAAAACGAAATTTTCTCAAATTTCGTTGGGTGGGTCTACAAAAAGGGCCTGTTCCAACATTGCGTGCCGGTTATGCTCATGTTTACATGTTTTTGTTTTTTTATGGATGAGGGGGTGCGGTGCACGCGGATATAAAAATGTTGGTGGGATTCATAAGTGGGGGTGCACGGAGGGGTTATTCCAGTCCACGGATTATAATCTATACCTAATCCAATAGATGTAAATANCTCCAGATTTGATATATATATATAACGATTTGACAGTGAACTTAGGACAAATCGAAAATCTTGAAAATACCCATTATTCATCAATTTTGGGTAGAATATTGAGTTTTTGTCTACAAATCATGATGTATTTCATGCAACATTGTCAAAAACAACACACATTTTACGTGTTCTGGTTATTTTTATAGAAAAAAACGACATTTTTAGTGAGGGGGTGCGGTGCAAGCGGATATAAAAATGTTGGTGGGGTTCATAAGTGGGGGTGCACGGAGGGGTTATTCCAGTCCACGGATTATAATCTATACCTAATCCAATAGATGTAAATACGACAAAAATCATAACCCTTAAGTAGTGGGACCCCTAAAGTAAACTAAGGCCAAAGTATTGCAACAAGTGCCGTGCTTTTCCTATTAAAACGGCCTCTGTTTGAAAAATCTCACAAAACTCGTTTTAGACCGATTTTCATAAAATTTGCATTGTTAAAAGAGCTTGACATGCAGTTTTTTATAGATTTTTTTAAAAATAATTTTATGATTTGTAATTTTCGAACTTACATGATTTTAACATAAACATTTTGTGGCAGAATTTGGTAGGGGCAGGAAATTTAGCTTTCTATACTTTTGATTAACAATCGATACATGGATGATGTTTTATTAACAAAAGGGAAAGGACAGGGCATAAATATAAATAATGGTAGATTGGACAATCGAGGCAACATGTTTTGATTGCCACCGGGAAAAGTGGGAAATGGGTAGGGTTGGAAAATCAATAGATCTAAAACATTTAAGTTTTGATTTCCATTGGAAAAAGTGGGAAACTAGTAGATGCAGAAAATTAATAGAAATTAAAGTAAGATAAGATCGGACAAACGGGGCAACTAATTTACAGATATTAAAAATACGACATTGGGTTAAAATGATCAGCATGGAGAAATCTACCCGCCTTGCAATTTAAAAAAAAAATCCGAAAACCCGTCTTAGAGTTATTGCTCTTTTTCCTTAAAATTATCTGCATTTTATTTATTTTTGTTTTATTAGAAAAACTACAAAACATAAAGGTCAACATTAATTGCGAAAATGTTAAGCATGTCAACATCTACATACCTAGAAATTTTGATGAAAATCTAAATACCCATATAGGAGTTTTTGCTCTTAATTTGTCAAATTTTTGTTTTTTTTTACATTTTGTTTTATTTTTCAAAAAACGCTTTGAGATTAGGGTCAAGTTTGATTAGCAAAAGTTTTCATCTTATTAAGAACTACAAATTCTATATATGTCTGACAGTTTCGCATCTCATCAAAGATGGCTGCCACCGTGGAACATAATTTAACATAGGACCCTATGGGGAAATGTTGTAAATTGTTATGCCCCGAGAATCGAAGATTCGGGCGCATATAGTTTTTGGCTTGTCTATCTGTTTGTTTGTTTCTGTTTGTCCACAAAAAACTTTAACATTGGGTATATCTTTTGAATGGTAAGTGTGTGTTAGGGCTTTCATATGTGTATTCCTTTTGGCATGTGTATTCCTTTTGGCAAGACCTTTCAAACGATAACAAAATTTTTGACCTTGTGACCTTGACATTGATATGTAACGGACTTTTTGAAAAAAAAATGATAAACTTTAACATTCAAAATATCTTTTGAATGGTAAGTGACAACGCTTTCATATTTTGCATGTGTATTCCTTGTGTCAAGACATTTTAATTGGTACCAAAATATTGGACATTGTGGTTTGTTTNCCATCGATTTATTCACTTTTTTTTTACCTTTTTGGGGTCATTTAGGGCTTGCTATATGGTGTAAGGTCCCTCACTGTGTTGAAGACCGTACGATGACCCCTAGATGCTTTGTTTTGGGTCGTTTTAACCTGGATATGGGATGTTGTCTCCTTGACATTTACCCCATTTCCTTTCTTTTTCATATTGGCTTTGGCATGTGACCAACTGCATAAAAACTTTATCATTTAGTATATCTTTTGAATGGTAAGTGAAGTGACTTTCATATTTTGCATGTGCATTCCTTGTGGCCATACCTTTTAATGGATAACAGAATATTTTACCTCTTGACCTTGACCTTGGCAAGTGACCATATTTGAAAACTTTAACATTTGACAGTCTTTTGTATGGTAATCGGCCAAAGGGAGTTAAGTCAAATTGATGAATGATAAAGTAACAGGTTTTGTATTTCACAGTTTGATGATTTATTTTGGTTACTGTTTCTTATTATTTTTCAGTTTCTTATGAAAGATAAATGATTGTGGATGTTACTTAAAAATATTTATTGTTTTCTACTATGAAGATGATAAAAATATCTCTTATGCAATCTGATGATTAAAGTACTGATAGAACTGATCTGATGCAATAATGGAATGACCAAAGTAGTGATAGCACTGATAGACAGAAACACAATGAGGTTATTAAAGGGGGTGTGAAAGTTGTTTTACTTCTTGATAATTCCTGATCTGCAGTGGTCCTTTGGGTAACTTCTGTGTTTGCATCTAAACAAAATCATCACTTTTCATGATTTAAGATTTCAATTGATGCCAGAATTTATAGATACATACAGGTACATAAATTTCCGTTCCTACCTGATGTTTCTTCTTGACTGCTACACGGGGCATAAGTGTTTCACAAAACACATCTTGTTAATTCTTGAAAACGGTTTCATACTTCAAGTTAACGTTAATTTTAGGCATGGTAACATGTCATTAAACAAATGTATGATTTTAGTACTGGTCGTAAATCCGAGATTGCTGCCAAGACAGATCTTAGCTTAACATTGGACCCCATCGGAAAATGTTGTAAATTGCTTATTCTTGAAAAATATTTACATTTATCAAGTATATAATAACTACGCATGGTAACTCGATGGTCATCTACCAAATAATATATATTTGTTCCAATGAGAAACAAAAGATGACTGCCACTGGGGAATACATTTTAACATAGAACTCTATGAGAATGTTGTAAATCGCTTATTTTTAATTGATATTAACTAGGCATTTTAACATTACAGAAATCTACCAGATGAATGATTTTACTACCAATTGGCTGTCACCTCAGACTAATCATTTAACCCTCTCGGAAAATCGTATTTGATCAATAGCCCGATATGAGCGATACAGGCTCACATGTGAACCTCTGGTTTAGATTTTCGGTCCCCTCTAGTTTTTTCCATTTAAAAACATTATAATTTTTCCAAATATCCCCCTTATATTTTCAATATATTTCATTTTATACATATTTTTTAAGTTCTCTTTAAACAAGAATATGTGTCTAACAGACACAATGCCCCGCCTCACAACTCTTTTGAAGAATGGTATATTTCGTGACCAGTAAAGCATGAAGTTGATTTCATGGAAATATATTATGATTTTAGTTTGATTATCGACTAATAGGTATTTAATAAAATTCAATGATAATAGCATACATCCTTCACAGAAGATGAACTTTAAACTATCCCCCCTTTTCCATGACCAGTGAAGCATGAAGTTGGTTACATTGGTAAATATTTATAATATCTTTTATTTATTTATATCCTAATGAGTATCTATATAAAGTGTACTGATAATAGCATACATCCTTCAGAGAAAAAACTTCAAACTGAGGTAAAACCTCATATTTACACCCCTTTTTTCCATGATCACTGAAGCATGAAGTTGGAACCATGGATAAATTTTTATTATGATATTTGTTTAATTAGATGCTAATGTGTATTTATGTAAAGTTAAATGATAATAGCATAGATCCTTCACAAAAAAAAAACTTCAATAGGTGGGTAAACCTCATACTATCACGCTTTTTCCATGTGATCAGTGAAGCATGGGTAAAGTTTTATTATGATTTTTGTTTAATTAGATGCTAATGTGTATTTATTTAAAGTTTGATGATAATAGCATACATCCTTCACAGAAAAAAAAACTTCAACCTGTGGGTAAACCTCATACTATCACAATTTTTTCCCGTGATCAGTGAAGCATGAAGTTGGTAACATTTTATTATGATTTTTGTTTAATTAGACGCTAATGTGTATTATATGAAGTTTCATGATAATAGCATAAAACCTTCACAGAAAAAAAACTTCAACCTGTGGGTAAACCTCATACTATCACACTTTTTTCCCGTGATCGGTGAAGCATGAAGTTGGTAGCATGGGTAAAGTTTTATTATGATTTTTGTTTAATTAGATGCTAATGTGTATTTATGTAAAGTTTAATGATAATAGCATACATCCTTCACAGAAAAAAAAACTTAAACCTGAAGGTAAACCTAGCTAGGGACGGACGAACGGACGAACGGACGGACGGACAACCCGAACACTATATGCCCCCCTACTATCGTAGGCGGGGCATAAAAATTCATTAAAGTTTATTTATTTTGTTACATTCATTTTTGGTCAAACTTTGATTAAGTTAAACCTAATAAAAGTCTGATGAGTTCAGGTTCCTGTCAAATTTGAAATCACGTTTATGTCAAAAACAATATCATCAACCTATATTGCTTCATTTTCAATTTTCTATTAAAAAAATAATTAATCTAAGATCCTTTTGTCAGGAGTATCTCCCTCCCGCACAGCTCTGTCCCTAGCTGATTTTGTCAATTTTTTTTAGATCTTATTGGTAATTTGTTCTCCTTCAGATTTTACACATAGAACCGATTCAATCTAAATATGTCCCCACTGTCATTTTGTGACGTGTATATCTTTTGTCATCTTCTGTGTTAAAGAAAACACAATGTCATCAAATGTAGAAGGCAACAAACAATATATTGTATACATTCACACACAATGTAGCACTGTGTCATCTTTTTTACAAAGGAACTGCCAGTTATTGATATAGAAGCGAACAATGAATCAGTCACAACATCACTGCATTTGATTGGTCAAGAAAATCAGGTAGGGACACATTTATTTAATCGACCCTATTTCGATTTATGGATTTCCTAAAATTTTTATTTGATCTGCACTAAAGAGACATTAAATGTCGAAATGCGAATATGCAGAAGGTAAATTCACAGCAACTTTGGTATTTTCTTATTTACATGTCGCTGAAATTTGATATTTGTAATTACTGCATCCCCTATTCCTACTTTATTCTACTCCATTTGTCCGATTATCTTCTTCGTGCTTTGAAGGGGCTTTTACGTTACTTTTAAGTATACATTTGAAAAAGAAAAAAACTATAAATATAATGGATAATCCAAAACGAGGTTTTGAGTCAATCCATATGGCTTAATCCTAATATAAAAATAGATTGGGAAAATGGTAATAAAACATACTTTTTGTGAAAATAAAGTGTTTTTCATAAATGATTTAATGTCAGAAAATAAAACAATTTATACAGTTTAATTTTTGTTTGTTGACAATCCCGCACCCATGACCAAGAAAGACATGGATGTAGCATTGCTCGACAATTAGCAAAGAATTCCGCTTAAACCGGTGCTAGGGACCGTCTTGAACTTACTATGAGGTATGAACAAAGCTCATTGTTGAAGGCCTCATGGTGACTTCAAGATGAAGAACAACAATAAAAGCGTTGTTCCTTTGCTTGTTTTTTACCATGTATTTGTAGAGACTTTGTCTCATGTGCATTTACTCCATATCCTTTTATTCACCATTTGAGGAATTCAAAGATGAAGATAATTTGAAAGTGACATTTGTGAAATTTTACGGATTGACAAGTGCGATTCCAACTAGCTGGAGGAGACTTTTACATGGGATAGAAATAGAAAATAAAATTATAGATAAATTGAAATGTGACTCTAAACCATATTTTTATAATTTATTTTTGGAACAAGTGACAAAGACACCTCTGGGGGCACAACATAAATGGGAATATGAATTAAATACAGAAATTGAAGACTGGGGGAAAATATTTACTACATCTTTTTTTTATATCAAAGGACTCTGTTCTTCAAAATTTTTAATTTCAAACTCTTACATAGAATTTTGGCATGTAACTCTTACCTGCATAAATGCAAACTAAATAAAACAGAGCTTTGTACCTTCTGTTCAGAAACTAAGGAAAAAATAATACATATTTTTTGGGAATGTTCATTTATTCAAAATTTTTGGATTGGTATTAGAAATTCATTGAATTGCTGTGGAATTACGATTCCTCTTAACCCAAAAGAAATTATTTTTGGTGTGACAAATGAATCGCAGATATATGATACTATTATCATACTTTACTTATTCTGAAATATTTTATTTATAAATGTAGATGTGATGGAAAAAAAACATCTGCTAAGGGGGGAATTGAATATTTAAAATACTATATTAAAACAGAAAAAAATTCTGCACTGTACTTATATCCCCTGCACAAAATAATAAAATTAATAGAAAATGGTCACATTTGGGGGCAGTAGTTGTATAAAAGTATATTGTTGATTAAAAAAAATGATATAGATATATATATATACACTGTCAGTATGATATTTTATACTTAATATGTTTCTGTCGTATTGTAATTTAACATGTTTACCTGTAAATAAACAAATTACAAAAAAGTATACACTTGTCTGTCGATTCTTTTATTAACCGAGTTGCAACGGATGATAACTCAAAAAAGTTTACTTCCAATTTGAATGAAACTTTGATATACGGTTGGGTACTAAGAGGGGAGGAATCCTTTTTATTTTGGAGAAAGTATGTCGGAGTTCAAGGTCACCTTGACCCAAAATAGACTGAAAGTTTCAGAAAAGTTTGGTTTACGGATTATAATTAAATTGAAATGAAACTTGAATATATTGTTGGATACCAAGAGGGAAAGAGTCCTATTGATTTTTGAGATAGTAAGTCAAAGGTCAAGGTCACAGTGACTCCCAATACACTTAACATTTCAGAAAAAATTGGTTTACGGGTGATAACTCTAAAAGGTTATATCTAATTGAAATGAAACCTGGATATATTGTTTGGTAGCAGGAGGGGTGGAACCCTATTGATTTTGGAGTGGAGTGAGTAGGTTAAAGATCAAGTTCACAGTCACCAAAAATAGACTGAAACTTTCAGAAAAATTTGGTTTCCTGATGATAACTCAAATTTTTACATCCGATATGTTGTTGACTACCTCGAGGGGAGAAGTCGTATTTTGGAGTAAGTAGGTCAAAGGTCCTAAAAGAAAAAAGACTGAAAATTTCAGAAAAAAATGGTTTCCGGTGAAAGTTTACATCCAAACTAAATGGAACCTGGATGTGTTGTTGGATTTTTTAGAAAATAGGTCAAAGTTCAAGGTCACAGTGACCAATAATAGTTTTAAAATTTCAGAAAAATTTAGTTTCCAGAATCTAACTCAAAAAGTTAAGATTTAATTCAAATCAAACTTTGACATATGTGGGTATTGATTATTTTGGAAATAGGGCCAAAGGTCAAGGTCACAATTATTGAAAATAAATTGATTTTTTTAATAAGTTTTTGCCAATAACTCAAAACATTTACATTCAATTCAGTTGAAACTAAGACAAAGAGAACAACCGTATAGATTTTAGTGGTAAAAGGTCATAGTGACCGATAGCAACATCTGATTTAAAAAAATTTAGTAGTTTCTTTGCGGCCAGATATTTAAAAAAAACTTGTATGGATTGAAATTGTAATAGGTCGCAGTGATTTATATAATGAAATCTTGACCTTTTTTTAATTCTTAGAATTTTGGATGTGAAGAAAATAGACAAACAATTTTAGAAATAATTGGGTCTCCACATTAACTTGGTCTCATTATATTTGGAAGTTGCAACTCGACTTGTGCACCGGCTGGTGCTTATTTACATTTTGTGATTTTATTTCGGTCGTTAAATGTTTTGGTTTTAATCTGAACTGAAACGATATAAGTTGTAGAAATTGTGGTCTGCAGACATGATGTTAACTACGATATTGACATTATTTTTATTACAGGTGGATCGATGGGTCTATCATTGAACTAATAGTTCTCTAAGTTAACTTAGAACAGGAATCAAGTCTCCTCTGGAACTGCCCTGAGCTTGCTCTAGAATCGTGACCGCTCTGTCCACACATTCGGCTTAGGTAGAAGCAGACTTTGGAGGAACTGTCATGCTAGAACAGACATTATTCTTGGACAAGAGCAGACATGATTTAACGACTCACTAAAACTGCTCCAAGTTAACTAAGAATTGTTCTCGCGACTGCTCTTAAAATTAACTTTGATGAGAGTTTATGACTGCACCCCACTGTTCACTGTGTAAAATTCAGAAATTTCTTTAAACAAAGGTCTATTTACTTTATACAAATGTTCGTCCTTAGCGAATGCGGCGTTACTTTTACGGCGTTTGGGTTATTTCCGTGTGTCGGCTCTTTCATATTATTTGTTTTTCGGTCTTCCAAATGTGGATTTTTATTTACATTGATATAAGTGATCGAAATGGCCATCTCTGCAGACACAAGTGTCTGAAAAACGTAACTTTACTGTAATTTTGATAATTATTTGTTTTATGGTCACCGGCAATGCAACGTGTGGCGTATTGGTTCCCAGGCTATTACTAGAGGGTCTCATTGGGGTCTAAGCGTGACACGGGATCGATCGTTTTTCTGTAAGCGTGACTCGTGAAAGTCAAATTATTGTGCGTGAAAACGGGAAACGGAGTAGAGCGGGATACGTGAAAGTAGATAAAAATGGTTCGGGAATTCGGGAAAATGATAATTTTACTAAGCGGGAATTT
>MJUU01058665.1:0-18231 GCA_002080025.1 Modiolus philippinarum | reverse complement strand
TCAAATCCATGAAGATGTGAGAAGTATTTTTGGAACCTGCTCGTACTATCGCATGTATGTGAAAGGCTTTTCAGAAATAGCCAGACTCCTTCATAAGTTGGCAGAATAGGGTGAAAATATTTAATGTCACGAGAGTGTCAGGTGGCAAATTTAAAAAGTGTCTTGTGTCGGCTCAAATTTTCTTATACCCATGGATACCAGTAAAACGTAAATATCAGACACCGAAGCCAGCTCCTTTGGAATACGAGCTAAATTATCTGAAATACAAGACAAAGAGATCATGACAGCTTATTTTAGTACAAGCTTGCCGGAATACACAAGAACGCAGTAAAACCGAGAGTATCATCAGAACACCTGATGATACTATCGGTTTTCAGTGAGAGTTCACACTGTCAATGCTTTTGTTTTCTGTGTTGTCTTGTATTGCATCCTGTTATTTTTTGCCCCCGGCCGCAACGCGGAGCGGGGACATAGAAATGCCGGGAGTCCGTGTGTCCGTCCGTCCGTCCGTCACACTTTCTTGTAAGCGCTCTCACGCATACAAATTATAACGGATTTTCATGAAATTCATACCAAATGTTTATATCACTAAAACTTTGGTCAAATTCGAAAATCAGCCTTGGTCGATATGTTTTGACGGAGTTATGGGACATTGACCGAAATCATGACTCTAATTTATCCAAAATTTAACCTTGTAAGCGCTCTCATGCCTACAAATTTTGACGGATTTTCATGAAATCTATACCAAATGTTTATACCATTAATACCTTAGTTAAGTTTGAAAAGCAGCCCTGGTCGATATTTTTTGACGGAGTTATGGGACTTTGACGAAAATGACGACACAGTTTTAGCTAAAAATTAACCTTGTAAGCGCTCTCATGGCTACAAATTTTAATGATTCTCATGAAATTTATGCCAAATGTTTATACTATTAATACCTTGGTCAAGTTCGAAAATCAGCCTCGGTCGATATTTTTTGACGGAGTTATCGGACTTTGACGAAAATAACGACACTGTTTTAGCCAAAATTTGACCTTGTAAGCGCTCTCATGCCTACAAATTTTGACGGATTCTCATGAAATTTATACCAAATGTTTATGCCATTAATATATTTGGTCAAGTTCGAAAATCGGCCTTGGTCGATATTTTTTGACGGAGTTATGGGACTTTGACCAAAATAACAACACCGTTTTAGCCAAAAATTGACATTGTCAGCGCTCTCATGCCTACCAATTTTGACAGATTTTCATGAAAATTATACCAAATGTTAATTCCACTAATACCTTGGTCAAGTTGGAACATCTGCTGTGGTCGATCCTTTTTGTATCCCCACATATTTAATTTTGGAACTGCCCTGAATGTTTGAAAATATTTCAATTTCATATACAGTATACTAGTGCCATGCGTAGATCAGATCATGCTTACCCTTCCATAGTACCTGATGATACCGCAGTTTTTATAGGGGTTCACACTGCTAGTGCTTTAGTTTTTTTGGCGTTCTTGTTCATTTTTGTTTATTTGTTTTGTCTTTGTCATACTGTCTCAATTCGTGTTGACTGTGAATTGCCGTGTTTTTGGATTTATGATTTTTTTCGCCTTTCTCGTTCTTGCTTCGGTATTCGTTTGCTGATGTATTATGACGTAACTCGTCGTGAATTACTTGCAACAGCGTCTGCTATAAAGCATTTTTAGATGAAGTGCCGTTCCTTGTTAGGATAGATCACGGTGCCCTTGACTGGCTTTAGAATTTCGGCCTTATTGTGTCTGCAAGGTTTAATATCAGTATGCAAGGTGTAAACACTTGATTCACTCAGAATAAAAGGAAGTCTAAAGTGTAAAACTTCAGGCACTGAAACTTTGTATGCTAATAGGTTTGATGGCCTCAGAATCGGCTTTCCAATTATGTTCATCGTGTCTGAGTTCGGTCCAAAATGATCGACAGCTAGGTATTAAGTTAAATATTAATTTCAAATGCAAATACATTCAAAAGCCTTCTCTTCTTAGCGTTAACTGCTAACTTGGCTTACACAATCAAAATAATATTTTATCTGAAAAAAAAACATATCACTGTTTACATGTTACTGTATTTTCTAAGCATGATCTGGAAAAATACAAAAATGATAAGCGGGATACGGAATTTAACAGAACGTTAAGCGGGATCCGGGATCAGAACCCCCAATGAGACTCCCTTACTAGTACCATATTTCGACGTTGGCCGAAAACCAATTATTTGGTGTGTAATTGTGTAATTGAATTATGTGTTTTGTTCATACGGTATTCTACTGCCTTTTTTTAAGTTAACAATATTCAGAAATTATTAAACTAAAGAGTATTTCTGTTATGCAAAGGTCTGTTCTGATTTGAGTTCGGGCTTTTAGGATATTTATATCGCTTAATGTTCGGTCTTTAATTTATGTGAACCAGCAAGTACGAGCTGTCAAGACTGCTATCTGTATCAGTCAATACAATTAACTGTAATTAAGGAATTATATGTTTTACATCATTTTGTTCATTGAATCTGAACTTTGGTTGTTGATGATGTACGTTTCCTCGGAATATAAAATAAAGCTTCACAAACATCTCCCGTCACACAACCATTAATATTTGTTAGAAGTTTGTGCTTCCTTAAAATATACAGAAGCGATTTATTGCTTCTAATAGGTAAACGCGACCATGTGGTAGAAATTCATCTTTTATATGAATGCAATTATTTTTATGAAGATGGAAACGCCAATATTTCTGTTTAGATGGCTCTACATCCATATATTGCAGGCATGTCATACACAAAAAAAACAAACAAAAAAAACCCAAAAAACAGAAGATTTGAATTGACATTGTTAGAACATATAAACGATATTTAATTTTTATGTTGATCTAAATACAATACAAAAAAACAAACAAACAAAAACAAAATTTCAATAAACGTACACTCTGCAGATTACCATCTCGACAACACGTGTCTTTCAGTGCTGATAGAAATTCAAACCTTACATGGGAACCGCAAGTATAGTACTGTAAACCGGGAAATTTTCGCACCGTCTTTATTTTGCTGTATATTGACAGCATTTTAGATCGCACAGTTTTGAATTCGCGCTGCCAAATTGTTGACCATTGACTTCAACTATAAGTAAGTATATTCGCGCCGTTTTATTCTTAACGCGAAAATGGCGAAAATTAAACTGCCGCGAAAATTTCCCGGTTTATAGTAATTCAGATAATTTGTGCCACACCATTCTAGTTAAAGTAAACCATCGCAATTCCAACATTACCTCCTGAATGAATTATATGATCTTATATTTTAATGCCGTTTGTTCTTTCATCTGAACTCAATTCTAAGGGATGTCTTGTCTGATAAAATCACATATTTACCAGAAAACGTAGTTAAAAACAACTATAAAGTGTTAACCTTTCGGAGTAAAGTGATAATATTCTCATCAAATCATTTCATGTTATTATGCTTCATACAACAAAGGATTAAACGTACTGTAGGTAACAATTTAAATATATTTGAAATGAGAAACAATTGGTTTTACTTCGGGATGTTTCTTTGAAAATATGATCTTTGTATTTTCTTATTATTTTGATATGTTGTCTGCCATCGATTTCATTTTTAAAATTTTTTTCTTTCACTTTGTTTCGTTAATCATTTGAAAAAAAATACAAGATGTATTGGGAATTATCCCATGCCAAAAAAAAAAAAAAAATCTTCATCATTAATTAATCTGAAATAATTTCCTTCGAGTTTTCTCCTGGATGTCAAGTGAAAAGTATCCACGAAGGAGAGTCCGATTATGGAGTAAATTTATCACAATACAAAAAGCCTTATAGTAAGAAAAGTAAGTTATAACGGAACCGTCACTATAAAAAAAGTTAAGTCTAAAGGAATGACATCATCGGAAACAAAAAAAAAAGAACTACCGGAATGACTTTGTTAAAATCCCTTGGACGCTTTAGACGAATACAAAATTCTTTCTTGACATTTTGTTTGTAATGCCACAACAGATATTTAATATTGGTGTAGAATTGTGATTATAGGAATTCCAAAATAAAAATACCAAAATATAAGTTCACGGATTTGGTATGTGGGTTTCAATAAAGATGTAAGAATATTTGGTCATCAATATTTTTATCGAAATTTAAAGCCGCGTTTTTCAACGACAATAGGGATTCCCATGGGAACTAACTGTGCGCTGCTGTTAGCTAAAATTTTCCTTTATTCATATGAGGTCAAGTTTTGCAAGGGCTCACACAGAGAAAGTGAAAAAAATTATGGAACTCTTTTAATTTCAGCTTCCACTACATAAACAAATCAAAATTTCAGGAATATATCTCAATCGACTTGAAATTAGAAACATTACTGATACACCAACTTCAGCTTCGTACGCACATCTTTTGTTGTACATTGATGAAGTTAGACGCTTGAAATCTAAGCTTTTTGACAAACGTGAAGATTTTAACTTCCCAGTTAGAAACATCGATCGGTTATCTCCATGTACCAAGTTAGTTATATATGGCTAAAGTGGAGATGATTTTAATTTAAATATCAAAAGAGGCTGTTGACATGCTAATTGAAATTATCTTCACTTTGAACCATACAAATCTAACTTAGAACGGGGAGATAACCGACCGATGATTCTCATTGTGATCTTTCCCTTTCTTAGCAGCTTATAACTACTCCTTGAGCGTGTGGAGTGTACATCTCACAGTTGATACGTTACTGCCTAGCATGTAGTTTATTCGATGATTGTTATATAGAGAAAAAGTACCGTAGCTACTGCTTAGCCAGGGATTGGTTCAGCCTTTGTTACTTTCATCCGTTTAAAACTTTTATTGTTGTCACCATGACATCATTGAAAGATATGACTTGTCGGTTTCCTAAATGAAAACGGACATCAAGTCTTCACGGATTTGACATTACCTATTTTGACGAAAGCCTTAATTGACTCACTGTTAGTGTGACGGATGTCGCTTGCTGAGCAAGACAATTTTGCCCTTCTGGAGCACCTGACGTAACTCTAGGTTTTTATTTGGGTTCACATTGTCAGAGCTTGTATTTTGTCTTGTGTAGTTTAGTTTTCTCTTTCATTAGTGGTGTTTGTGGTACTGATGTGTCCTTGTTGATGTTTGAATACATAACAACGTTCAACACGTGTTAAAATTGTTGACGATCAAGTAAGATGCACTGGTTAATTGCTTTCAGTAACGATCATGACGAGTTGAGTCTGTTAAGATCTTGATCAACTGAACAAGTTGATCATCCTTTAAATCAATTATCTTGAAATGAGACTGAATGAAATAAAAGGGACAACAGAAACACCTACAACGGCTGAAAATTATAATTACATGCCACAATATGCTAGGGAACTACACAGAAAAAAAAACAAAGAGGACAAAAGAAAAACGTAAACATCGATAGGAACTCGGACCATCCGGACTTGCTACCGGCACGAGCAAAATACAGCGGTAGGGTTAAACCGGTTTATGGGTGCCTAAACCTTCATCTGTCCCGTTTCCCTATAGGTTTAGTAAACATACGAATAAAACCCAATACAGGTAGACTACTAACTCCATTACCACAATCTTGAAAGGAGAGAATATGACAATACGTAATTTTAAAAGATGGGTCAAGGGGTGCTCACCGCTAATCTGCCGGATAAAAGAGCCTAGTCTGCTGGTAAAACACTGTCGTACTACGGAAGAAAAATCAAACTCAAAACTTCCCGCAGGATTTGGTCAAGAATCATCATGTATTTCAGTAGACATCGGCAGTATCAGTTAGAGGCCAGTATGTATGTAAAATTTTCAGGTCACTAGATCTCAAAGCTTATTTAACGGATGCAAGCAGAGTATCTTGTCAATATCCCCTAGTACGTAAAAAATGTAAGTAACATGTACGTCCCAGCTTTTCTGGATTTTTAATCAGTTTCTGGCATTTTTTAACAACATAACCGAAAAACGAGGATTAGAAATGCCCTTAGTAATAAGCTGTTTGCGAGTAACGCCATATTTAGATATTAAATATTCACATCTATTATAAAACTTATTGAATGTATTCAACAACTTGTGAAATCTATAACCCTTTTGTAAAAGTTTTGCTGTGATAGTAAGGTTACGTTCATTAAAATCGTCAAGAGTAGAACAAACACGTGCGAATCGTACTAGTTGAGAAATGTACACCCTGTATGATGGAGCTTGAGGAACGTCGCCGTCAAGAAAAGGGAAATTAGTTATAGTGAAATCAAAATTATCCCTTTCTTCATATATTTCAGTTTTTATTTTACCAGCGTCAATAATGATAGTTAGATAAAGAAAAGGGTAGTATTTGAAATCATTGTTAGCTTTATTGAATTTCAGTTCTTGTGGGTGAATAATATTTACATAATCTAAAAAATTGGGGATTGTCAATAGTAAGGATATCGTCAATATACCTGCTGTTATCATTGAAAATAGAAATTAGATTATCACTGTTTTGTATGGTTCCGTTTTGAAGATTTTTCATGAAGAAAAAGAAGAACAGAAAAAGATCAGCAATGAGGGGTGCACAAATTGTACCCATGGGAATACCTATGACTTGTTGATAAATCGTGTTGCCAAAACGAACAAAAATGTTGTCCAGCAAAAGATTGACTGCATTAATCATATCATCACATGTCCAGGAACATTAATTATTGTATATAATTTTAGAGAAGAATCCTTGCTTTTTGTTAGAACAAATTTGTTAGAATATCTTACACTGTCTTAACGAAATTATGTTAAGACTGACAAGATGCCAATGGCCAAACAAGATAATAATATATCAGCTACTGAATACATCATTGTACCTTTAGTTATCTCAAGTCTTTATATACCGACAAAATATAATATACTTTACATTCAAATAAGAGTCTGAATGCGGAGTTCAGAAATGGTGACAGAAAGTCCTTTTAGGAAGTAATAAGCATAAAGCATAAATGGTTGCTTTTATGCAGGACACTTATGAACTTTAAAAGGTTAACTGGTACTTTTTAATGCTTTTTTGATTAATTACGAGTAAGGAAAGGTCTTTTAAAGTCTATAATGACGCAAAAAAATGTTGATGGTAGAGATATCACTTCTAGAATGTATTTAACAGTGACTATACCAATGACCCCGACTGAACATATCACGATGAGGTCTTTAACTCGCATCTAAAAATAAAAATTCCATAAATGTAAAATTTAGACGATTTGTGCTTTCAGATTCGACAGAAATTCAAACATGAGCATGGTATATCAAATCAAGTAAACCAGATACATTTATTCCTCATCATTCTAGATAAGGGTAAACCATAGTAATTCCAATTTTACATCCTTGAAATGGTATTTTTATGCCGTTTCACCTTTCATCTGAACCCAAATACTAAGGAATGTCTTGTTTGTGTAAATCGTACATTTACCGGAAAACAACTGGAAACAACTGTAAAGTGTTAATTATTCGGGAGTGAACCGATAATTTCCTCTCCAGGGGACGAATTTTAAATCAAAATATCTTATGATTAATACAGTAAACATAGGCAAAATATAATAAAGCGAAGAAATTTTAATAAATCTTAACTTGAAAACCATATTTCTATTGCGTGATTTTATATTTGTACTTGCACGGTGTCGTTAGCGGGGCAGGGCATGCTTACCCTTCCGGAGCACCTGATGTCTGATGTCACTCCCGTTTTTCACACTATGAAAGCCTTAGTTCTTAATGTCGTCTTTTTATTTCCGTGCATTGAATCTGTCTCATGTTTTGTCTTTGTTTTTCTCTGTTGCCGTTTTTACCAGGTCTTTAGACTTTGATTTCCGTGGTCATCACCCCTTTCCTTCTGTATTCGTCTGCCATTGTTGCACAAAAAATCATCGGTCATTTTTACATAACTTCGTGCTACTTATTCTATTTTATTTTCGGTGGAAATAATAGATTCGTGAAATTCGCTAAATCTCCAGTAATCTCAAGTATTTAAATACTGAAGAAAGTATCCATTTATCAAAATAGCAGTCTGAATGTGGAGTAAAGAAACACTGAAAGAAAGCCTTTATAGGAAGTATTTGGAAAAAGGCCAAAAAAATTGAACAATGCAAGACACTGATAAACCTCTTATGAATAGTTTTTGATTTATTACGCGTAAATGAAAAGTCTTAATATAAAGCAATGTAGCAGAATAAATTAAATGGTAGACGAATCAGTGACTATTCACAGAAACAGCCATCATAAAACCTCCATTTACAATTGCCTACATAATGGAAACTTTTAAGACCTTAAGCAACGCAAGGGAAGAAAGGCAGAGAGTAAAGTCAATGTTCGGATAGTATATCTCATATATTAAAAAAATTACAGTTTAGTAGGAATTAACCAAACCCTGAGAGATAAGCCTAACACTGAATTATTTTAAAAATGTATTAAACTATCGCATCAACTACAAAAGAAACAATGCTGTGCAAGCAAACTTTTACACCATCTGATGCTTTAATGACGTATTGGTAACTGTTTAAAGTCCTGGAAATCACAGGCAGCTGTAAGGAAAGAAGTCCATAATTATTAACTCGTGAAATCTCAACATCACATTAGTTCCGTTCGGATGGTATTTTGAAACAACTTCAGTAGAATACCGAAGGAACAAGGGAAGCGATGACTACAAAAATCGAAGTCCAAAGACATGGCAGAAACGGTAACAGATAAAAACAAAGACAAAACAAGGACGTGAGACGGCTATGAAACCATTGATTTGATAAATAGAAGAAAACAAAACAGTTTCCGCATATTTTGTTGGTAATGCCTCACATTTATTTGATAGCTAGTGTCACTTACAAATGATTTGAAATATCTGTTAAAAAGATTGTTTTAATTGCAAAATTTTATTAAGGATAAATATAAAAGATTTGATATTTGATCTTTGGTTGTATCTAGAGTTATAAATTGAGTTTAAACCACTATTTCTTTTGAAATCCAAGCACCCTGAGAACAATTGCGGTTTACTTCTGTTGATTCCAATCAAATATTGTAGCTGTCAAATGGTGGCACAAGTCCGAGTGGTTTACAGACGAATATGTATAATATAATGTTGAATCTGCAGAAGATTATGGTGTTGCTTCGTGATACAGCATTGTGTATATTTAACGTTTTTAAGATAATTTTTAAGAACATACCAATTTTGCTTTTTATCTTAACATTTTAGTTCATCGTCATCAGTACAAACAGACCTTTACCCCATATTGACAGAAACAACTCAGATTTAACATTGCCAAGGCAGAACTCACGAGACTGCCATTCAATCAATTATACCAAGACACACAAATATTATTGAGGAAGCTCATGGATTTACCTATAATAAACATTGTAAAAATATTAATTAAATGCATATGAGACAAAGTCTGAAAATACAAGTACCTATATGATTGACAGTAATTGAAACATTGAGAATTAAATATAAATTTATTACACCGTCATGTTATACAGTTGTTTTCTAGTAAAGGTAGATATGGTGTTACTAATTGATTTATATGTTAAATCACTTGTTTGTTATTTGTTTTTTTTATTAACTTTTTAGACTTACAATATTTTTGTGTGGAATAGGTCATTCTAATAACTCACATTATTTGTAATATTTTGTATTTGAACGAAAATACCATTAGTTTGATGTCATGCATTCTATGTAACACATTTTACCCAGCTTTTCTTTATATTTAAATTTAGAACTCAAAAAACAAAGTACACTTCTCTTTTTGGAAAACTGAACAAAAACTCGTTTTTGTCTCGCCTGCGACGAAAGTCGGTGAAAGCGAGACAAAGGTATTACTCTCCGGCGGCGGCGTAGACTTTCCTAAAACCTTATTTACTTTTAAAGTATATAACTTATATACGACATCTTGTGTCCACAGGTAGTGATATTTCCAGCATCACATGTTTCAGATGACCTTAACCTCACCTTCATGGTTCAATGACTTCATAAAAATTGCGACATAGTTTTACATTTAAGTCCTTTTCTCATGATTTGTAATGCATAGATGTTTGTTATTTAGTGTACTGATGTATCTTAGTGGGTACATGCTAATCTGTCACTTGTCAATTGACCTTGACCTTATTTGCAGGGTTCAATGAGTTTTGTAAATTTTGCGACATACTTTTACATTCAAGTCATTTTCTGAGCAATTGTAATGTATAGAAACACTATATTTGTGGTATTGTTGGAACTTAGTGGGTGCATGCCAGTATGACACCTGTCATGTAACCTTGACCTCAATTCTATGGTTCAGTAACTTTGTTTATTCTTTACATTTATGACCATTTCTCAGCAATTGCAACACCTAAACAGATCATACTTGGCTAATTGTTACAACTTAGTAAGTACATGCCAGTCTAACACCTGTCATGTAACCTTGACCTCAGTTTCATGGTTCGGTGACTTACATTTTTACATTCATGTCCATCTCTTAGCAATTGTTACACCTAGACAGATCATACTTGGCTAATTGTTACATCTTAGAGTGCACATGCCAGTCTGACACCTGTCATGTAACCTCGACCCTAATTTCATGCTTCAGTGACTTTGTAAATTGCTTACGTTCTTGTCCATTTCCGAGCAATTGTTAAACCTAGACAGTCCATATTTGGTTTATTCCTATAACTTCTTTGGTACATGCTAGTCTGACACCTGTCATGTAACCTCGACCTCAATTTCATGGTTCAGTGACTTAGTTTATTTTCAACATGTATGTGAATCTCCCAGCAATTTTTACACCTGGACTTTCCATAGTTGGTAGATACCAGTCAGTCAAGTAACCTTGACCTTGATTTCATGGTTCAGTGACTTTGTTGATTTTTACATTCATGATCATTTTCTAACACCTAAATATACTACTCACAACGTTTGGTCAATTGTGACTTCTTTGTGGATACATGTTAGTCTGGTGATTCACATGTGACCTTGACATCAGTTTCTTGGTTCATTGAATGTGTCAAAGAGACAACGACCCAAAGGGGAGTAATTAATATGTTTTTAAAAAACAATTCTTAGAATTAATATTATTTCTATACATGTCACCAGATACGTTCTGCATTAAGTTCATCCTGTTTAGTAGTGGACAATGTTAATATTCAGGCGAGACGTATCTGTGTCTTCACTTGTTTCTATTCTTGAAAGTCGCCATTCAAGATCATTTCATAAATTGATACTTAAAGCGACATTATACTAATTTATTGTATTCATGTATTTACTTATTCTAAACATGCGTTTTCAGGCCTTTCATGCTTTTATTTCTGTATTCGCACTAAAAATTCATCAAATTCTTTGGGGTTTGTAGTTGTATAAACCTTTATTTCACAAAACTGGAGCACCTGATGTCACTCTCAGTTTCACTTGAGCTCACACTGTGTGTGCCTTTGTTTTGGGTGTTGTGCTTTCTATATCTGTGCTTTGTGTATGTCTAACGTCATTGGTTTCTTGTTTTCTGTGTCCTCGTTTTGGCCATGTCTTTGGACTTCGATATTTGTAAATTCCACACCTTTGTTCCTTCGGTATTCTACTGACATAGACAGAATTATCTGTCGTTTACAAAGCTACTTTATCATTCTATATTCATCTTTTACTGGTCTGACTTAAGCAATATAAAAAATAAAAATAAAAAGTCAGATCAGTAAAAGATGAATATAAAATGATAAAGTAGCTTTGTAAACCACAGATAATTCGGTCTACTACTGACGTTGTTTAGATATTTATTTGTTTTGTACCATTATGCTCACTGAATTTGAACATTGCATCGGTGTACTTACATTTTATGGAATGAAAAATAAGATGCTTTATAGAAATCTAACTGACGTTAATATCTTTAACAATAATCAAATGTTCTTAATTCTACAAATTATTCACAATTTAAATACAAAAAAGTACTTCTTGCCTCTAAGAATTAAATCACATAATATGGCTGATTAATTTTTACAATTTCAGTTATATGAGATTCTGTAGATGCCAATTTTATAATTTCTGTCTTTCACGACGAAAATGGACGTTTGAAATCTAAGCTGTATGACAAACGTGATGATTTTAACTTCCCAATTGTGGACTTACCCTTTCTGAGCAATAATATACCTACCTCTCCAGCCTATGGAGTGTACATTTCACAGTTGATTCGCTACTGTCGGGCATGCAATTTATACAGTGACTTTTTAGTTAGAGCAAAAACACTGTCCCAAAAGCTGCTTAGTCAGGGATTTGTTCAGCCTTTGTTACTTTCATCCCTTCAGAAATTCTATGGCCGTCACCATATTATTGACAGATATGACGTGTCTGTGTTCCAAATGAAAACGTACATTTTCAGCTAGATTTCACGTCTTCACGGATTTGACATAACCGGATTTGACTCAACCCTGGATTGACTCAGTGATAGTGTGACGGGTGCCACTAGCGGAGCAGGACATGCTTATCCTTCCAAAGCACCTGATGTCGCTCCCGGTTTTCATGGGAGTTCTTAATGTTATCTTTTTATTTCCGTGCATTGTAGCTGTTTAACGTCCTTGTTTTTATCTGTTACAGTTTTTCCCATGTCTTTGGACTTCGATTTTTGTAGTCATCGTTTCCCTTGTTCCTTCGGTATTCTGCTGCCGTTGTTTCATATAAATTTGGCCAAAAATCAAAACATGAAATAGCTTAGAGAATATAGGAACGAAATGAGTGACTCCTATTTGAACATTTTATGCAGGAGTAAAGACGACATCATAGGGGAAACCAAATCAAAATACAGAAAAGAGAAAAAAAGAAATGAAATATTACAGATGCCCATTTTCAAAATTTTCGTCTTTTCAGTGATGATAAATATTCAAACAAACATAGGACAGCAAATCATCTTCCACATTGTTCTGAAAAAGTAAGCCGTCGTTATTTTTTCTTTTATATTTATGAAAGTAATATTGCTCCCTTTCATTGTATGTTAATACTGTTTGACATGTGATCTGAACCCAAAACTAATGAATTTCTTATTTGTAAAATAACTTAATATTTACTTGAAAACAAAGTTGGAAACAACAAAGTGTTAGTAATTTGGAGTGGACTGATAATATATTCTTCAGGGACTGTCTACTATACGTGCATTTTATATCAGTACATATTGTTATATGTTTATTTTTTTGTGTTTATTTTTTTAAATATATATACTCCAAATTAAAAGTGACCCTTGCTTGTTGGAAGGGTTCTATAACATCATGTGTATTTTCTTACCATTGCCATTAAATTAGGAAAGATAACGGGGAACACTCACAATATCCAAAAATCACAATCACATGTCACAATTTACATGGGAGCTGCACAAGAAAAGAACACCAATAAACGACAAAAGACGAACGTGCACAACAATAGGGACTCAGGATAGCCGGACTTGGTATCGGCAATAGCAAAATCTTCTTTGACATCGAGTTAACTTTTTTGCAATATGCTACTATTCTTTTGATGTTCTCAAAATTACAATTTTGGAAAGGGTTACTTAAGTTAGTCGTTTAAAGCTGGTATGATTTCAAATATACAAAATGTCATTGACTTGATGTTACATATTTATTTCACATCTTGTTAATGATTTTAGTTTTATGATCGCGCTTGAATTTTATTCTGAGGGATGATTTTGTGCAAAATTGTGATTTTAGAATTTGAAAAATATTTCAGATATATAGGTTGGTTAATTCATTTAGCTATACAGCCAAATAGTATGCAATTTTCAGATCGGGTTTTATATTGATTTCACGTGCTAAAGTGTTTTAGCCATGGAATAGACAAATTCACTGAGATATCAGTTTTTATCATTTTAATTGCCTTAATATATGATCAATTCTGAAAATTGATCGTATATTTGACGTTTGTTTGTGTATCGGAAAATTTCGAATTGCTGATTTTGTTTCAAAATAATTGATGTTCCAGTCAAATTATGGCACAATTAAGCTGTGTGAAAATGGGTCATTTATATATGCTCCTGTCGCAAAAGTTTTTTTTTCTTACTGATTGCTTTCTTATTTCATCATCGTTAGCGATGATTTGATACCGATTTGTCCTTGTTCATGTTTGAATACTAAAGTTATTAGAAAAGGTTTTCCAAATTTTACCTCTGTATTGTTTGAGCGTTAGAATAGTTACACGTGCCTTGGATTTTAATTGGTTTTGTCTTAGAGTTAGCAAATAACATTAACCAATCAGTTACTAAAAAGATCTTTCAAAAACCATGTATGCATTACTGACTGTTCGACGGATTTTTATTGGTTTTGTCTAAGGGTTAGAAAATGGCAATTCCAATCAGCTACATATCAGAACTTTCGAAGCAATATATACCTCACTGATCGTGTGACGGGTGTCGCTAGTGGAGCAGGACATGCTTACCCTTCCGGAGTACCTGATGTCACTCCCGGTTTTGATGGGAGTTCACACTATGAGTGCCTTAGTTCTTAATGTTATCTTTTTATTTCCGTGCATTGTGAGAACCGAACCGTCAGGGACAATCAACATCGGATAACCTAGCTCAACCACTTAAACTGACAAGACAGATCTTATGGAACTAAATGGAAAATCATTCTTTACATGAACACGCTTTACATATTGAGGACGCTCTCAAATTTATCCATGCTTTAAAAGTAACAGTTGATTGAGACTTTGAAAGTGTAATTTGACTGAGAATCAAGACGTCAAATTAGATATTTGCAACATTGAGAAAGTTATACATGTCATCAAAGAATGTAGCTAATAGCTTATCAAACACTGATTAATATATTATAACATGCAATGCCAATGTGTTCTACTAACGCACAGTACAGTATGTAACATTATTTGTCTTTTTATATAAACCTTATGTTATGGATTTTGTTTGTTGAATTTACTTTTTCTCTCCAGAAATGCAATTAAAATGAGATAAATAAGTGTTAATAACCTGAAGCGAACTGATAATTACCTCTTCGGGGAACTGTCTTCTGTACAACAGTAAAATCAATAAATTTTTCCTAGGTTTAAGATAAAAAAATATGGAAGAGGATATTTGTCCAGGTACATAGGTTTGAATTAACAAAATATGCCAGAACGGCCAAAATCTGTGCGGTTTTGTGTAATTTATCAAACAATAATATATTTTCTCTCCATTTTCGAGTTTTTGTTTGCCATTGAAGTTATTTTCTTATAATAATGGTTTTATTGTCTTAATGTTTTACTTTTGTGAAAAGGCGATGTACTATTATTTGTCTGTCATTACCATTTCCAAAACATTTTTTGAGGAATTGTGTGCTTAATTAAAAAAATATTCAAATTACAATACAAAAATTACTTCTTCCCTTTAATAATTAAACAACAAAATGTGACTGAAATTAAGTATTTGTGTGAGACACAATTTCATTTATTTAAACTCTGTAGATGAATTGTTGTTCTTCGTCTTGAATTTTTATTTGAACATTTTATGCTGAGGCGAGGACAACATCATACAGGAAAATAATTATAGAAGACACAAAAACAAAATAAAATTAATGTGGAAGATGCGGATGTCCATTTCGATAATTTTTGTCTTGTTCAGTGCTTATATAAATTCAAACATAAAGATAGGACACCAAATTATGTTCCACGTTAAGCCATCGTTATTCAAATATAAACCCCCTCCAATAATTTGTATGTTTATACCGTTTTACTTGTAATCTGAACCCAATACTAAAGAATGTCTTGTTTGTCTAAAATCACTTAATATTTACTTGAAAACATTTGGAATGAACTGTCAATATCCTCTTCAGGGGACTGTCTTTTAAGAGTACATTTTATATCAGTACGTATTGTAAGCAAACGATAAAGCATATATCCATTTTTGTAAATATTTATATTTACTCACTGTTGAAAGGGTTCTGTAACAATACCATGTATATCTTCATACCATTGTTTTATCTTGTTTGTCATTGATATCACTTTTGGCATTAATTTTCAGAATTAGAATTTGGGTAAGAAGCTTAATTGCTTGGTGTAAAGCTGGTGATTTCAAATATGTCTTATTTATGCACAACTGCCATTAAACTTGATATTATCATATTTTTGATACGTGGTTAATGCTTTTTTGTCTATGATAGATTTGACTTTCGTTATGATTAGTGATTTTGTGAAAATAGTAATTCTGGGACTCGTTTATATTTCAGATATAGGTTAACGCATATAATAGTATACGAGTTACAGATCGGGCTTCATATTGATTCAAAGCAGATAATATAGCGCAAAAGTTATTGACAAATTCTCGAAGATATCAGTTTTTAATATTTTCAATTGCTTTATTTTATGATCGATTATTATAATTTGTATGATATTTGATACTTGGTTGTATATTGGAAAGTTACTAATTAAGTTAGATTTTATTTCAAAACAAATTTGCTGTCAAATTATGGCCAAATCCGGTATGTCTGTAGATGGGCATTTTGTAAACGTTCTTGTTGCATCAGTTCTGCACTGAAGAGACATTAGTTGTCAAATGGCCATCTGCCGAATCTAATATACAATGACTTTGCTATTTTGTCACTTAGTATTCATGATGAAAAAAATGGAAATGAATGGGGAACATTTTGAAAGTTTATAGATGATTAATAAAAATGAAAATTTCACAACTCATTGAAACTTTTCGGTTCGTAGTTATCAATGAGGCAAACTATATATTTGCAACATAATTTTAATATTAAGAAAACGAAATTATAATAAAAGAAAATACCTTTGATTTTCTAATATTAAAACTTTTCTAATATACAAAATGATTTTTAATATTAGAAAGTTAATGTTTGATATTAGAAATTAGATTTTTAACATTCAAAAATCATTTTCGAATATTAGAAATTCAGTTTTTAATATTAAAAAATATGCTTATAATATTAAAAATTAGCCTTTTTGCTCACTTTTTCGTGCCATCTTTTAATATTAGAAATTCGTTTCTTAATATAAATTCATTTTCTCATATTAGAAATTCTTTTTTTTTAATATTGAAAAATCAATTTTCTATATCTAATATTAAAAAATCTTTTATTACTGTAGACATTCTGAGGAAAGATTGGACACATTCCAGCGCAAATGCCTTCGTAGAATATCAAACATCTACTGGCCAGATAAGATCTGAAAACGACGACCTCTATAAACGGACAAAGACCACACCATTGTCAGACACCATCAAGGTCCGCAGATAGAGATCGCCATGTTCTACGAAGAAACAACAATAGCAACATGTAAGTAGCATTAACATGGACGCCCGAGGGGAAGAGAAAGACAGGAAGACCAAGAAACACCTGGCACAGAACAGTGGAGAGTGAAAGAAGTCAACTTGGGTGGACCACCTGGCAGAAAGCTGAAATGGTAGCAACAGACAGGAAACAAATGAGAGAGATGTTGAACGGCCTCACGAGTCCTTAGGGCCCAGAGAGGATATGTTAAAAAAATGGATAACAGGAAACACCTACAATGGCTGAAAATTATAATTACATGCAACAATTTGCAAGGGAACTACACAAGAAAAACACGTATAAGACAAAAGACAAACGTAGATAACGATAGGAACTCGGGACAGCCGGACTTGGTACCGGCACAAGCAAACGCGAGCGGTAGGGTTAAACCGGCTCATGGGTACCCAAACCTCCCCTTTATCTGTCCCGTTTCCCTATAGTATAAAAACAAACGCATAAAACCCAATACAGGTAGACTACTAACTTCATGACCACAATCTTGAAAGGAGAGAAAAAGACCATACGTAATTTTGAAAGATGGGTCAAGGGGTGTTCGCCGCTAAACTGCCGGCTAGCTCTAGGAGCCTAGTCTGCTGGTAGAACACTGTCGCACTACGGAAGAAAAATCAAACCCAAAACTTCCCGAAGGGTTGGTCAAGAATCATCATAAATTTCAGTAGACATCGGCGGTATCAGTGAGATAATAAAACTAATTTAACGATGCAAGCAGAATATCTTGCCGATATCCCCTATTACGTAAAGAATGTAAGTTACGTCCCAGCTTTTCTGGATTTTTAATCAATTTGTGGCATTTTTAACAACATGTCCGTAAAATTGAGGACTAGAAATGCCCATAGTAATAAGCTGTTTACGAGTAACGCCATATTTAGATATAACATGTTCATATCTATTACAAAACTTCTTAAATATATTCAACAACTTATGAAATCTGTAACCTTGTTGTAAAAGTTTGGCTGTGATAGTACGTTTACGTTCATTGAAATCATCAAGAGTAGAACAAACTCGTGCGAATCG
>MJUU01058664.1:10235-23595 GCA_002080025.1 Modiolus philippinarum | reverse complement strand
AAACATTATTCGTGTTCCAGTAACTATTCTGGTATGAAAAAGGAAATGATGTATGTTGGTTTATGTAACCAAAATAAATGAATATAAATAGATAAATATATAAATTTCAAAACTGAATATTAAAGTTGAAAAAGTATATGAAAAAACTATATGGGACTAAAAACTTGGAAAAAAATCAAAAATGATATTAAAATCATTATTTTTGTGCTAATTCTTGTCTTACCCTTCCGGGGCACCTGATGATACCTCAGTTTTTATAGGGGTTCACACTGCTAGTGCTTTAGTTTTGTGGCGTTCTTGTTCATTTTTGTTTATTTGTTATGTCTTTGTCATGCTGTCTCAATTCGTGTTGCTTCGAATTGCCGTGATTTTGGATTTACGATTTTAGAATTTCCCCTTTCCTCGTTCTTGCTTCGGTATTCGTTTGCCGATGTATTAGATCTGTATGAAGCAGACGATGTTGACAACTATCTGAAATATTTTAAAGGTCCTTGAAGTTGATGGTTTTTCGGGGATAGCGTAACAGCATCAAAACAAATACACTGTTTTGAAATTAATGTAAAAATTTAGCCATTAAGACCAGATGCTCCCTATTTTTACGATAATGATGTCAGGAATTTAAACAATCTTTTGACAGCAGCAAGTCATGTAAATTCCGAGATTTTACCATTTCTATGATAATAATGTCAGGAATTTAAACAATCTTTTGACAGCAGCAAGTCAGGTAAATTCCGAGATTTTACCGTTTCCGGAAAATCCGCGAAAAGTAAACAGCCACGAAAAGTGGACACTGGACGATACTTTTGAATTTTCTTTACATTTTTGATAATTATTTTATTCAATTTCTAAACGTATGGAACCAAAATGAACAAGTAGAAGACAAAAATGTTGGAATAATACCACAGAGACACCTTAACTGTTACAAATATTGAAATATTATTCTAGATAGAAGAATTTTTCAACATGTATGTAAACATATAAATCTCTGATGCTGTTAAGAAAGCTACTTACAGTTGATTAGGTTTAGGATAAGATCTGTCATCATAATAAGCTCCTTGTCTTACTGGGGGTTCCCCCATATTGTCAGATAGACCTACTACAACACTATCTTTAAAGTAGCACTCAGCTGATGTTGTTTGACTGTCAAATAAAGAATACTGTTACGATTATATGAATCTGACACCGGGAAAGTGCAAGATCGAGAAATTGCAGGCACCCAAGGGTGAGATTCTTACCCGAGGGTGTCTGAGATTTCTATATCTTCCATTTTAAAGAATGTTTGACTAATTTTATGAATTCATAATCACAAGCTATGAGGCCGTAGTTGACATCAAACGTTCCTAGGCGACGTCAATGACACAACGGCAGTAGATTACCGAAGGAACAATATCGTGAACAATATCGTGACGTCACGATATGTCGCGTTGTAATTTTTTGTCTTGTACCGCGGTACAAGACTATGTGAATCTTGTCAGACAGAAAAATCTCAGACACCCAAGGGTAAGATTTCAAGTACTCGGACAAAGCTTGATGATTCCGAGACGCTAGAAATCTTACCCGAGTGTATCCGAGATTGTTTTGTCTGGCACTCTCATCGGTGTTTGATAAATTTTCTCCCCCTCAGTAACCAAAACACAGAAAGCAAATAACCCTTTAAATGCCGTTTTTGACATCAATGAATTACTTTCCCTTTCCCAACGTCATAATCGCGTCCGAGTCGGGGGTTACTTCGGTGCCAAGGATTTACGCATTTATGGTGTGTTTCAATTCAATTTAGTGATATACTTTTCGATTCCTGTAGACTCAGCCGAGTATATTGTTATGATAAAATATTGGTGGGAATAAATGTGTGTAGCTTGTCTTACACCCCATGCGTAAGACAGAAAATTCTCGAACCGTTAAAACAATGGATTCCCTTGTCTGAGGTGGGAGATATGAATATCTTGTACCCCTGAAATCCGGAATTTGCCAATCTTTTTAGTGAGAATATGTTTATTATAAATGAACATTTTCTAAATGTTTTACCCAAGGTCAATATTGCAATAGATAAGGAAATATATTCCTTGCTAGTGATGCCCTGATGGAGAAATAGGACGTACATGTATGTTGCCCGCCTGCTTGTTACGACAGTACTTTATACCAGCGCCTGCGACAATTATAATTCAGTTGGAATATAAATTCGAGATTCCATTTTCAGGAAGCTTCGTCTGTGGAAGTAAAAAGAAAATCCCTCTCGTTTAGTTTTTAAGAGGTCATTCATGAAGTCATACATTGTATGCATAAATTTCCAACACACATGCATTAAGTCCTCATTTTCTAGCCTTTCCTATTACGTCATCTATAACTTGTTCTATATCTGAAAAAACTGAACTATAGCTAGTAGTGCTTCAATGATTTTTAATATGTCTATGCCTTTCGGAAAACTCTTATTTTATCCACTTTGATGCATTAGAATATTTTGCACACTGACCCTCACATTTCTCTTAAATTTATGACTGTATGCATCTTGAATAGACTTTTGACAAAATTTAATGAAAATCTGAATATTCGTTCATTGCATTTGAATTCGTTCCTTCACTTTGTTTTACCATGTATATGTAGGAACTTTACCAATGTGTATTTACTCAGCATCTTGTCGTTGTTTTTTTATGCAAAGCTCATAAAATTTTACAGAACCTAGGCTTTCCACCAAAATTTCAAGCTCTTTTATCGCAACATTTAGGGCACTGACCTATCAATATTTTTTGCTTATATGATCGATTACATATTAAATTTTAAAACCTTGTTAATATACTTTGCGGAGTGACAATACTGTAGCACCAAAGGGCAAACACAGTTCAAAACATACATGTAACATTACCTACAGCATTTACTATATGAAGTCATTTGAAATTTATAAATATATATTGCAAATATGAAATTAAATGAATTTATATCGTGATTTCTAGATTTCTCTTTCTTTCAGAAAAAATAGAAAGTAAAAACGTTCTGTAATATTCACTCCGCTTTAAGTGAAAAAGTTTAACAATTACAAATCTGCTAAATCTATTGTTATTGAATTACTACCTGACACTACCGCAATAAAAGAGGAGGTTTGGTGCACCATTACACTGCTTTAACCCTTAATTTCTTTCGAAATTGTTATTTTTATAAGGATAATTGCAATTTACTAATTCCTGGCGTCTTCCCGCATGCTGTCTTTTTGCCCTTATGAATTCGATTACTTGCTCACATTTGCGGTATTTATTAACATCACCGAAACACACTGCATTTATTTTCTTAATTTTACTTTCAGAAAATCATTTCTGTCGATATTTCCATTATTATATTGCTATTGAAATATAAGACTTGCGGACAGTTTTACTTTTTAGTAGGATTTTCGCCAATTACTATTTTGCTTTTTATCCTTTCATTGTTTTGCTGGAAAATTATATCCAATACATCTGACAAGAAAATTGTTTCTCTTTTCCTTTATAAGCAAAAAAATATCTAATGGCTTCCACGGTAAATACTATGATCTTAAAAAACTGCATTTTACTTTCGTTGCGAATAAAAAAAATACCTCTGGCTCTAAATTTGGTTTTTGCACATGCCATCTTCGACAAATCAAAACAATTTGAAAAAAATAAACCAAATAATTCATAGAAAGTGTTTCTGTTGTAAATAACTCTTTCCGTAATTGACACCTGACTTCCCCCTTAGCAATTTCCAATATTTCAATATATTTTAGTTGTAAAGATTGGGTCAAAGGCATTCTGGAAGACCATTTAGGGATTAGTATAAAGAGTAATTGCGACATGAGCTATTACATACATTTGAACCTTTTATTTTGCAGATGAATAATATGACAACAATGGAAACCGTGACGACTAGCCATGTTAATATCCAAAACCATAATGAGTGACGTCAAAACATTCTTTACGCTAAAAAAGACGACGTCATAATATGTTTTGTACACAAAAACGTTAGTAATTCTTGTCGGAACCGTGTTCACTAAAGGTCCGTTTCGATCAGAAAATGTCGTATAAATAACAAATACCTAAGTTACTGTAAATTTTGATTGTGTATATAGGGCCTGTAAGTCTCGTTCAATTTTGGAACTTCCGGGACCAAAAACTGTACCCGGAAGTTACATTTTAAACAAAGATATATGACGTTTCAAACAAAAATNTGAACGTCATAATCCTCAAACGTCATGTTTCGGCGGGAAACGTTTTCGAATTGCCGGTTTATCGTGGATTCTCGTGAGTCACATGACGAGACTTACAGACCCTATTGCCATTTCGACTAATAATGTCTCTTTAGTGGAGATCAAATCAAAACATTTGAAAGACCATAAACCAAAAATTTGTAAAATCCGGTCGAGCCCCAAAAAGATCCAATTGGAATGCCAAAATCAGCAAAGGACAGCTTATAAGAATAGAAATAATTCATTTTGTTGTGCTTTGTTCTGGGTAAAATTTTGACGAAAATAATTGCCACCAAATCAAAATGACCAACAAACCATCGGCGGCCATGAATTATTTCTTGAAATACTAAAGTTATTCCTTTACACTTACCGAATCAGAACTGTGCTAATTAAGCTATCTGAAAACCTAAGAAAAATAAAATTAAATACTACAAAATTTGAAACTTGTTCATACACAATATGTGCATTTTATTCCATTTCTTTCTATAAAGCAACAAACATTTTTGCATTTTCTTTTCCCAGGCCGTTCTACAATAACAAAACTTCTGTTTCTGTTACAGAATGCTTTCAGTTTACTGTCGAATTGTGTAAATTCCTCATATCTCGAAAAGCATTGGATCAGTATTTTGAACACCGATTTATTTTTGTACGTTTTTAAAGCAAAATAATTACCATTTAGGCGTTCTGTTTTGTAAGTAATTGTCACCTATTGTAGCAAATGATTGATTTGTCCCTTAATTCAAATGCCGGTATATAAATCTTTGTATATTCACCAACCGCCCGACATTGGTTTAAAAAAGTGTATATCTCGTATATTTTATGATTTGAATTAATTTTTCTTTATAAATAATACAATATTTTTGGATGAGAGCAGTCGTGTGAGTAAAAAGAATTCAGATATTTGGCATAAGATTTTTACAAAGTTAAAACCCCGGTTGCCTTTCACGTAACACTTTCGATATGACGTTCCTCATAATGTATGACAGGGGACAAAAGCTCCAATGAAACGACCCTACTTAGTTGCCAAATCGTGATATTACCTGGAAATCTGGGCAAAAATTGAATATTGACTGCTGATATTGAGCTATTGGCGTACTCAGACGACTATTATACACAATTGTATTTACAGCTGTACTTACGAACATTGTTTCATTGTAATCCAACCACCCCTTATCCATGTATTCCTCTCTGAATTCTTGTAAGCTATCAATACAAATATATAATATATATCAAAGCTTCAAACCTTATGGATTAGATTTCCTTACAGATAACATAAACGCGACATTTTTCAACATTTTTCAGTAACTTCTAAAAGGAGCCCATATCTATCAGTGTCAGCCATTGTCTTTAACTGATTGGAGACCAGCAAATAACAAAATACCCAGGTTACTGTGAATTTTGTTTTGCATATGCGCATTTCGACAACTTATGTCTCTTCAGTGAAGAACCAATCAAAGCATTTGAGAATCAATGAATCAAATATGTGTAAAAGCTGAAGAGAACAAAGTACAAACAGGATCAAAATAGGAAAGCCAAAATCAGCAAAGGACAGAGCTAAGTAAGAGAGAGGTGTAATGCAGGATTTTCACATTAATTGAAATTTGTATGAATTTTAAATCATGTCAAGTGTAAGAAATCATTTAATTCTGCAAAATACAACGATCAAAATGGACAATCCTAAGCACTGAAAGCAAACTTTCAAAAGCTTTTGAAACGAGTCCATAGAAAAAAATTAGGCTTATCTTCAATCATTGTTAGAAATCGTCTTTTCCTGAGTGGAGAACAGCATATCGAGGTCACAGTAATACAGAATTTCTGCATTAGTGCAATATTTCATGATCTTTAATGGAGGTTAAATGTGGAAGTCCTTGCATTCCGCAAAAAAAATAATTAAACTGTACAACCCTAAAGACTGAGAGCGAAACTTTCCATTCAAGTTTGCATATTCTAATTTGTTTTGTCAAAACATGGTTATAATTTTGGTGATATTGAATAAAAAGACCATACCAGAGTTAATAAAAAAAAATCATGTTTGCTTTTCAGATTCAACTTCCTGTTGAAAGTACAATATTTGGCGTCAAAAACAGTATCATTAATACTAATTCTTTTGCAGTTAAAATCGAATTTTCATTTCTTTGATATCTTTTATTTTATTTTTTTAATTAACTTTGAGATAAAATAAAAAAAAATTCCAGTCTGTAAAAGTCGTATTGCTTTTTTTAATTCATTTTATAAAATGCCTTATAAATCATATTTGCTAAAATAAATACAGATTAATACATGGGCATTTCCATATTGGCCTGGTTATCAGCCCGAGACACCCATATTGGCCCGAGACGAAGTCGAGGGACAATATTGGTCGAGGGATGATAATCAAGTCAATATGGAAATGCACATGTATTAAACTTTTTACTACATACTTCCGACGTTTAGAAATGCCACGCCGATATGGACCGGAAGTCGTTTATTTTGTCTGGGATGCACGAGGAGCATAAAATAACCTATTATTTTCCTGGGGTGTGAAAATATGGACAGTTTACTTCCGGTCATATTGATCTTGCAAAAACGCCTTTATTTCTACTAAGTATGTAATAAAGTGCCTTAATAGCCATGTATTTAACATTGCTTAGATATCAAGTACTACTATAATTGTGTGATGTTTGCATTTCTCTGTAATAAATATACATTAAATCACAGTCTTTTAGATGTTTTTTTTTGAGTGAAAACAATATAAAATTCTTTTATTGATATGGTCATTCCAAACTTTGCTATCGCGCAATATACATAGTACATTGTAATTATAAAAGTCGGTGATTTTAGTGAACAAGATATGTTAATATTAATGTATATAATCAAATGTACTCAAGATTTTAAACCGAAATTTTAATGTACACAGTTTCAGTAATAAAAGTACTACCTGTGAATTTTTCCAAAACCACTTCTTTATCAGTGGAGTTACCATATAAAGCATGCATAACTGGATCCTGTTTAGGTACATACATGTTATACCCTGACGTTTCTCCATTTGGTCTCAAAATGAAGTCAATGTTAAGTCCAAACTGAAATTTGAAGCAACATTACACTGTTGTTTTATTTCTTTATCTACTATATATCTAATCCGTAAATACTCATGTGTCTGTTTATGCAATTTGCATGTACCCTCCGCGAATCTAATTTTAAAACACAAATCATTTATATAATAACCTGTCAAGATTGTTTTTCAAACATTATAATGCTACTTTCATATTGTTTTTGCTTAGGGTCACTTTTATGCATTTCCCAACTAGCTAGAACCATTTGTATACCAAAATTTGCGGTCCACAATTGCTAAAACTTAACTTTTGTTTATTTTAAGTGTGTTTTCATGATGCATGTGAAGACCTGAAAGTTCATAAAACCGACCAAAATATAAATTGTACAGACGAATAGATTTAATCTGACTGTGCAGAATTTATTGATAGATATACTCAAAACCATTTCCATTTGTTGCATAGCTCTGTCCTGAGCTGGTTTCGACTTTTTTACCTACAACTTTTTAAAAAATGTACCTTGAAAATGGTTGGCAATAAGTTAGGACAAAGAGGGGCGGTATAACGAGGGAATAGTGTATATCCTATTGATATTTGCTATATATCAGCTTTTAAACATATTTCGGTTATGTATTTCCAAACTGAAGAGCCTTAAGTTGTCGCAATAGCGGTATGTCGAAACAAAATTTAAAGCATCACAATTATTTTTGGTTTGTTGTAACAAGAAGCAAAGGTTACTATCAAATTTCAGTTATCAAGTAGTTATCAAGTATATGGAGTGAAGAGCACCGACAATCCGGAAAAAAAATTACATGCAAGGTCACATTTACTCCAGGAATAATGTTGGCAGCTATTGCTGTTAACAATGATAGGATATGGAGTAAATGCACGTGAAATAAAGTCTCTACAAATATGTCGTAAAAACAAGCAATGGAACAACTCTTTTGTTGTTGTTCTTCATCTTAAAGTAACAAAGAGCTTCGCTCATATCTCATAGTAAGTTCAAGACGACCCCTAGCATCGGTTTGAGTGAAATTCATTTCTTATTGACGAACAATGCTATATCCATGCTCCTCCTTATCCATAAATGCGGGGTTGTGACGTAACGGACGTTTGTGTCTCAACTGTTCTGTCACAAATGTGCTATTTAATAAAAGAAGGTAACTGGAATCAAAACAAATCAAAAAAGGTCTAGACGTAAAAGCTATGAGAATACCCTTTTATCTATTTAGTCATTACACGTATTTCAAAGTAAAAAATACAATGATAAAATGATGCGAATGCATGATGACCTAGTCACATATAACAAATTAGTTGTTAACTTTTTATTGGCCAACCAACCGAGGAGATTGCAATGACAGATATAAACATACCTATGTAGAGGCACATGTTTCTCGTTTGTCATTTTGTCATTTTATTGTTTTCTGGTTGATTGTGACATGTGATTGTAATGTTAAGCCATTGTAAGTGTTTCCTGTTATCTTTCTTTCATTAAAACACAGACGTGCATCTAGAGTTGTCCTGTTTTTGCAATTGTCAACTATATGAATGGGTAGTAATTTTTTATATTATGTATACCAATAGTCCGTATCAACAGAATCACTACTGGTTGCTGTAGCTAATGAAGTTTTGATCATTATTTGATGTTTAGAAACATTCAAACAGTAAAATTGATGGTTTTTTTACTCCAATTACATATTTTTATTAAACACTCGGGTTGTTTAATCTTGATGCTTACTACTATATGAAATGGGTTTTTCAAAAGGCCAGCGGCAGGTCTGCACCCAATTCAACCTGAAATGACCCCCTGGCGTAATCGACCATTGTTGATTAATATGCGTGTAAAAACGGAACACTGAGGAGCTGATATTGTATTGGTATGCACGAGGCTATCAACTTCATTATAAAGGTTGCTTCTTGTTTGTTAACTTATATACAATGCATGCTTACCTGGATGTTAGAGTGAGCGACATTGTTATAAAATTGCTTTATAGGGGTAAAACGCGCTTCAAACTTGATCATGAAACCAAGCCCAGCAGAAGGTCCCAAAGGTTCATCCGGATAAACAAACCAATAGCCATGAGCCTAAAAATAAATAATATTACATAATAACAACATTTTGTCGTAATAATAAGTGTTAACGTTCGAAGTGCTTTTAGCCGTTATATTCCCAATAAGATAGACCGCATGTCTATTCTATGTATAATGATTTAAGATGATTGATTGAATATTGTTTAACGTCTACTCAGCAATATTTCAGCTATATCAAGACGAGAACAAGTATTTTAATAAATAATCACTTTGGGGTATGGAAAGGGCCATGGGACGGGAAATTGTGACTGCCACTGGAAAAGTAGGGTGAAATCGAAAAGGGCGGAGAATTTAGCCTTGTAGCCGATCACCTACGGACCACTAAAAAAAGCTTGCTACACGGGTTCTTTAAGGTGGTTCGGGGGACTAAGCAAAATCCATCAGAATTTTTCAATAGTTTGCAGAATTAAACTTAAAAAATTGTACTTCCCAAAAAAAAAATAAAATAAAAATTGGGGGTCACGGACCATATAAGCTTACAATCTTTCACTGAAAATATGGATTTTTTAGTTGAAATGTTAAGGAAAATTGCCATTTTTTAAAAATTATTTAAGTTAATTCCATGAGAATTTTAATAAATTTGTATATTTCTAGCCCCTGTATTGATCTTTCTAAAAACAAAAAGAAAAATGGGGATCACGGACCTTATTACGAAATTGTTTCACAAAGTCAAAATTTTCGTAGTGATTTCTTTGTAAAATATTTTTTTTGAAATTACCTCCCTTGTTTAAATTTTCATTTCAAAGAATTTTACAGTAAAAATACTATTCTGAATTTTTCTTCAAAAATGAATGGTAACTAAGAGAAATAGACCCATTGTTTGTGTTTTTAGCCAAATATTGTATAGATTTGGCCAAATTTTAAAATCTTTGTATATTTCTTTAATATAAATTACCTATTAAAGCATGAAATATGAAAACAAAATGGCGGAATACCACCGATCCACCTTAACGTGCAGAAAGCGTGGCATTTCTTCCTACACGTGGACCTGAGTTTACATCCCATCCGAAAGATGGGTTGTGTATTTATTTATCCCGCACAACTACGGAATGGGTCCTATTTCTATATCCCGGGACCCTCGGGGTCAGCCCCCGTTTAGGAGGGGTCACACCCCGCAAGCCGGAGATACTAGGTCATATTTCTATATCAGAGGGTTCCCTCGGGGTCCTCTGTTAGGAAGACTCATACTCCAAGCTCGGAGGATGTTGCGGGCCTATTCATAAGCCGGGACTGCGCACGGCGGTTATTTAAGGTGACCTTAATACTATTTCTAAAGATATAATTAGAATAACAACAGTTTTATGTGTTGTAAAAGTTAAAGAAAAAGAAATTCTTGCTGAAGTTGACTTACAACAATAATCTTTTCTTGGCTTAATCTTATAATTCTATTGTTTTTTAATTATAAGATGTACACAGATATAGCAAATATTAAAAATTGGAATGTTTCCTATTACAACATGTGCGCTTTTTCATTGGAAAAGGATGAAAATATAAAAATACGATAATTATCTCGGTAAAATGAAGTATCAAGCTTTAGGGTCATCTTAAGGGTACCAAACACCAAAGCGTATAAAAAACTTGAAGTCGTAATTGTTTATGAGGAGTAAATTGGGTCTACCTAACTAATGTATGAACATTTTGACTTTGCTGATTGAAATGTGAATAACAATAGGTCAACCATGGTATCCTTCATATCATTCTAAATTCTGAATTTGCGGAAGAAAAGCTAAATTGGCTAATTGATAAATATGCTACCATTCTGTCTCTACGAAAGGTTAAAATTGAATAATTGATACGAATAAGCAGATACATCTTTCCGAATATTTGTACAATATTTCGAGATGCTATCCAGTTTTGGGTTTTAGAATCACGGTAAAAACTCAAACGACCAAAAAGGACGACTTGGAGTCCTTCTGCCTGATAAATAAATTTTTCCCAACAGATGTGTTTTTTCTATCAAAATGTGTGTATGTATTTTATTTTATTGGCATGAAATACTTGCAAAGCTTGTGGTCACAGATGTATCGATTTCCCTATTATATTAGTAGTATGAAAATGACAATTCTGCCTCACTCATGCAGAATCCTGCATAAAAATCCCCACCTCGAGGGCAAAATGCAAACGGACGGCGTCCATATTGAGCATAGGGTAAATACAAGAATGTCAAGATTTAAGCCTTCTGACTTTGGTGTCAAACCAATGTTTGATTTTGTAAGAGGTGACGATCCACCCAGTCGAAATGTGTCGGATAACACAGAACAGGAAGATGACTTCATCAGCGAAGATACCTTCGAGGAAAAGATGAAGGACCAGAATCAGGAATCCACATGGAAGTATTTGCCTACTGGAGTGATCTATAAGATCTTGGAGGTGGTAGAAGTGGACGGAAAATTTGGCAAAAGCAGGATTCTCACTCTGAAAAATCGAGGAGGAACCACCAGAGTGTGGTCCTGCCCCACGCTTAACAAAGAAAAGGGTCCCTTGTAAGGAGCTTTCGTCCGGAGCACCGGATTCAAGTTGAGCAAGAAATCCAATCGACAATACCTCTCCTACGATCTTGTGAGAAAGTAAAAAAAAATCGAGGTAAGGACGCAAAATTTCCCAATCCAAAAACGGATTGGGAATTTTTTTTTTTTTTTGTCACTCGGCACTTTGATCTGGAGGGTTCGGGAATGAGCGGGGAGCGAGGCGTAGCCGAGCGAGGCGCGATTAGAAGAACCCTCCCTACGGCGCATGCGCATTCAATTCTTCACTGATAGGGACAGAAGGTTGACGAAGCTGATCCTTCTCATCGTAATAATTTTTCAGGCAGACTGCAGGATCTTCACCTGCCAGCTAAGACCTATAGGTTTTGGCTAATCCCACGGTATTTTGATGCTTCTCGTTCTTTTTGACGACTCGGCGCGAGATCAAGGACAGAACCATACTTCCCGTAGCACATAGGTAGGCGAAGGAACCCAGGGGAATGGATGCCACCGCACCCACACCGGTCAGAGCAGACCCCATCGTGCCACTGGTCAGCAGTAAACTGCCAACGGAACAAGCACCCAGGGCAAAGGAGACGACCTTATCCAGTCGATTATAGATCTTCAAAGCATGCTCATATCTCTGGATTTCTGAGATGAGCTCCTCTTCCAGGCATTCGATATGACTGGCATCCACTTCGTCCATTTATCTAGAGGTCCTAGAGAAGCATGCCCAGCAGGAGGATACTCTTGAAGGGGCTATTGGGGCCAAGGATTAATCCACTACCATCGTAGAGCCGACTTCCACTCTTCAAGTACAACCCATCGCCGTAAGTATTGGGCAAAGTTCCTGGGCTGAGATGCAGACCAAGACCATGGGGTTTCACACAGCATACTTTTCCATCCTTCTTGAGATATAATCCAGATCCCACGGCTTTTTGGATGGCTGCACTACCCAAACCTCTCAAGGCACCCACACCCAAAGCAGGCTGCACGGTTTTGGCTAGGATAGGTAGCGCAGCAGAGGCGAGACCTGCAAGCATGGGGAGAAATCCACCTTCCTTTACGTTATGCCTCACCTGCTTCGGGCTCATCTCCAAGACCATCCCACCCTTACCGCTCTGCAAGAGCTTGGTGATGCGCTGGATCTGCCGTTGAGTGAGGAACATCTTTTGCCCACCAGATAGGTTGGCATGCAGCAATCGGACGTTCACGGGGCAACCTTTCTTTGCCGCACGCTGGATCATCTCTGCCTGACCCTTCGTCAAGTTGAGACCATACTCTTGATAATCCATTTATTTATACCTCACGCAGATGAAAGCGGATTGTGAGATGCTTCCCTCGCAGATCGATGGGGTGACCGTCTTGATCGGTCAGGTAGGTTTGCATCTGATTATGGTCTTCAGGGTCACGGGTAAGTAGATCAGATTCTTAGGGGTCTGGATGATCTTCATGCCTGGATCGACCCCGGGAAAGAAACTATAGATGGTGGACTGCTGGGTGCCGTTGACGTAGCTGCCTTGGATGATATCACTATTCACGAGGATGCTATTGATGCTGATGATATCGACGATATGCTCGCCCTC
>MJUU01058663.1:20072-43849 GCA_002080025.1 Modiolus philippinarum | reverse complement strand
CATACTATTAGAGATATTTATCTAATATTTGGTATGTAAGTCTACCACTATGAGTTACAGATCAAGTTTGAGTTTGGTTTCTGTCCATTGATTTTGGACGGAGTTATGGGCCTTTGACTCAGAAAATTTTGGTAAAATATAGGTTTTCCGGACTTTTTTTCGAAACCGTTTCAGATATTTATCTAATATTTGGTATGTAAGTCTACCACCATGAGTTACAGATCAAGTACGAGTTTGGTTCCGGTCCATTGATTTTGGACGGAGTTATGGGCCTTTGACTCAGAAAATTTTGGTAAAATATAGGTTTTCCGGCCTTTTTTCGAAACCGTTTCAGATATGAAGCTAATATTTGCTATGCAAGTCTACCATTATGGGTTACAGATCAAGTTCGAGTTTGGTTCTGGTCCCTTGATTTTGGACAGAGTTATGGGCCTTTGACTTAGAAAATTTTGGTAAAATATAGGTTTTCATGACTTCTTTCTAAGCCGTTCCAGATATGCAGCTAATATTGTCTATGTGAGTCTACCACTATGAGTTACAGATCAAGTTTGAGTTTGGTTCTGGTCCATTGATTTTGGATGGAGTTATGGGCCTTGGACTTAGAAAATTTCGGTAAAATATAGGTTTTCCAGACTTTTTTCCTAGCCATTTCAGATATTAAGCTGATATTTGCATTGTTAATCAATTACTATGGGTTACAGATCAAGTTTGAGTATGGGTTGGGTCCATTGATTTTTAGCTCGCCGGGACGAATGTACGGAGAGCTATTGCCATCACCCCGTCGTCGGCGTCGTCAGCAAAACTATTACCTGGCTTGTGGAATGGAGACCTGAAGAACTAGGATGTTGATATTTGGTATATGACATCCTTGTGATGAGAGCTTTCTTTTGGTACCATACTTGTAGACATTTTGACCTTGACCCTGCCCTTAGGGCAATTTTTAGAAAACTTTAACCTTGCCTTTAGAAGGTAGGCTTTTAATGGTAGGGTGTTCATATTGGGTATGTAACTTCCTTATGATGAGACCTTTCTAATGGTACCATATTTGTAGACATTTTAACCTTGACCATGCCCTTAGGCAAATTTTTAAAAACTTTTAACCTTGCTTCTAGAAGGTAGGCTTTTAGTGGTAGGGTGTTCATATTTGGTATGTAACTTCCTTATGATGAGAGATTTCTTGTGGTACCATATTTGTAGACATTTTGACCTTGACCTTGTCCTTAGGGCAATTTTTAAAAAAAACTTTAACCTTGCTTCTAGGTAGGCTTTTAATGGTAGGGTGTTCATATTGGGTATGTAATTTCCTTATGATGAGACCTTTCTAATGGTACCATATTTGTAGACATTTTGACCTTGACCATGCCCTTAGGCAAATTTTAAAAAACTTTTAACATTGCTTCTAGAAGGTAGGCTTTTAGTGGTAGGGTGTTCATATTTGGTATGTTACTTCCTTATGATGAGAGATTTCTTGTGGTACCATATTTGTAGACATTTTGACCTTGACCATGCCCTTAGGGCAATTTTTAAAAAAACTTCAACCTAGCCTATAGAAGGTAGGCTTTTAGTGGAGGATGTTCATATTTGGTATACAACTTCCTGATGACGAGGGCTTTCTTCTGGTACCATACTTTTAGACATTTTGACCTTGACCTTACCCTGAGGGCAATTTGTAAAAAAAATTAAACCTTTCCTCTAGAAGGTCAGCCTTTAGTGGTTGGGTGTTTATATTTTGTATGTAACTTCATTATTGTGAGAGCTTTCTGGTGATACCAAATTTGTAGACATTTTGACCTTGACCTTGCCCTGAGGGCAATTTTTTAAAACTTTTAACTTTGCTTCTAGAATTAAGTTGTTTAATGATAGGGTGTTTATATTTGATATGTAACTTTCCTGTGAAGAAAGCTTTTTATCACTTTCGAATTTATTGTGCATTGAGGTTACTGGAATCCCCGGCGAGCTATGTTGTCTTCTGACAACTCTTGTTGACGAAGTTATAGGCCTTGGGCTCGGAAAACTTTTCTTCTTTTACTATTTTTGCTGGTATACTGAATTATTCCACCGGTAGGGGACTTCTGTATTGCCTTGCAATACCATCCACACTTGTTTATAGTCGGAATCATATATACAAATAACATACAAATATGAGCTCTTAAGAGCTCTTAACCCGACTTGATATTTTAAAAACAAATAAAAATAGAACAATGAGTCATGCAAATAAATATTACATAGACAAACAAATTGCAAAATGTTAATTTCTTTATAGTGATATCAATATGATAATAATAATAATAATAATATTTACCGTATATCAGGATTTTTTCGTGTGTGTCTTTTTTTGGTATGTTCGCGGTAGGCAACCGTGTGCGAATTTTAGCCTCCGCGTAAATTTTACTGCCCATTCAGATGCATTAGATTGAGTATAAAAACGTGAATCATAAACTTATCAAAATTTTCACTGGCCTGTTTTACACCAAAATCGCGAGCAAAACCCGACGCGAAAATAACCCGATATACGGTATTCAGGCAAGTGCATACAGTCATACCATGTACACATAAAATAATATAAAACAATGTTAAGCGATTAATAGTTTCAAAAGTATATAATTTTATATGGTAATATTGAACACATAGGATAACCAATAAAGTGAAAAAAGACTTATTTCCGATGGGGTCCTTGTTATTAATTACAAAAATACCTAAAAGTCTACTCATATGTCCTATAACCAAATACAAATAAACCTAAATGAACAAGTATTAAACAAAAATGGCGGAATAATACCACTGAGACACCTTAAACTTCAACACATACGAACACTTTCAACTCTTATAGAGCTTTGATTCTTGTAGTGACGGAATCAATAATAGGAAGTTATGGTAGTTTTGAGCCTTTGTTTGTTGTAGGTTGATTAAAATTTGAGATGGAAGTGCATCAGTATGGTAACATCTCAAATCCATGCTTGTTGAATAACCAAAGCCCTAAATATTTGAAGTACATTGTATAGTATATATGAATGACTTTCATTCTACCAAAATGTGGCCTTGACTCCTCAGTCATGCATGATAGATCTTGTTTTTTTGTCCTTCATTAGGGCTATTCCATTAAAATGGATGTGGGGGGTAATGATCGGACATGGGTCGTAGGTCATTCTTAGCATGTTCCCATTAGTTTTATGTAAAAATAACTAAAAACAGTTTGTTGGTTGTGGGGGTACTTTGAAAGTCCCTTCCTACCTACCCACATCCATTTTAATGGAATAGCCCTTACCAAATTTACAAGTTTTGTCTGAACTGAATTCCATCAAATGTAGTCAAGTACATATGGATTTTGCATTTAATTGACCTTTACCTTATCTTGCATTAAGATAATGCCAATGTTTTTGTCAAAATATATATTGATCAAAAATACAATTTTTGTGTTGCATTTTGTAGGAATCACGGACAGAAATCCTGAAACATCTTGTAGAGAAAAGGTCAGAGAAGTCAGAACTGGTTGCAGAGATAGAAAAATATAAAGAATGTGATCCAGAGGTTGTAGAGAGTGTCAGACAGCAAGGAGAGATGTCCAAGGATGCTGCTAATAGATGGACAGGTTTGTACACTGCTCAAATTAAGCTCACCGAAAAATAATTCTTTTGTTCTTTTTTCTTTTGAAATTCATCCGCAATTTAAAGGAGGCATACTATATTGATTTCAAGTCTCATAATCCAATTAACAGATAAAGCTATGAGAAATTAAAATGAACTTGCACTTGACAAAACCCTAAGTATGAGACTGGGTAAGTCATCAGGGTTTCGATTTCAATTCCATTTTTATTGGCCAGTTGAAAACCTTGAGAAATAAAGAATTTTTGTTCTGTCACTGAGCAATGTAAAAATGATTTTATCACTGAGATTAAGAAATAGTTTTGATAATGGTGTATACCTTCCTCATTTATCTTTATTAAAATATGACCTAAGAAAGAAATTCTAAAATTGTAATATTGTGACTATTATTGTGGAAAATGCATAAAGTTGGATTCATATTTCTTTGGCTCTTTTCATATCTCTAATCAAATGAATATTCAGAAGGTTATGACCTACTATAAAACAATATATACCAAAACTTTTGCTGTTATCAAACTTTCTAACCTTTCTTAATACTCATGGGGCTTTTGATGCAGGAGACAACTCTTAATATATCATAAACCAGTAAAAGAGTTGCCAACTCACATGATATTTGCGTGTAACACACGCTTTTTCAATGGTTTACTTGCATAGATTTTGTCACACGGCGTGTACACACTTTTCTGAACTTCACACGCCATTACACGCTTTTAGTTGTTTACGTTTTTGGTTACTAGTGATATCCCAGTTTTCGTGATTCTCTGGACTTTTCAACACTCAATGTAAATGTTTTTGGTTATTAACGCTATCGATTCCCGTGATTCTCCAGACTTTTCATAAGCTTAAGGTAAATTGTAAAACTTCAATTTCGGGTAAACAATTGATTTTGAATCGTTTCAATTTCATGGTTGGTTACATCGACTAAAGACACGAGTGCAAAGAGAAAACAATATTTTTGTACTGGATTTATGATATTACTCTAATTTATTGAACAGGTTGGGCGTGGCTTAATTGTCCCCCACCACAACGCGACGGAGGGACATGGTAATGGTCCGTGTGTCATGTTTTTTGTGGGCGCAACTCCTCAGAAACTGCTGGTCAGAATTCTTTCAAATTTTACAGGATTGTTAGTCACCATAAGTACTAGATCATATTACATCGCCATTTTGATTCGTCAAATTTTGTAGGAGTTATGGGACTTTGATTATTTCCACATTGTTATACAAAGGCAAATCTTGTGGATGCAACTCCTCAGAAACCCCTTGCCAGAATTCATTCAAATTTTACAGGAATGTTAGTCACCATTAGTACTAGATCATATCGCATGGCCATTTTGATTCGTCAAATTTTATGGGAGTTATGGGACTTGATTATTTCCACATTGTTATACAATGGCAAATCTTGTGGACGCAACTACTCAGAAACCGCTGGTCAGAAATTATTCAAATTTTACAGGATTGTTAGCACCATTAGTACTAGGTCACATCGCTTCGCCATTTTGATTCGTCAAATTTTGTAGGAATTATGGGACTTTGATTATTTCCACATTGTTATACAATGGCAAATCTTGTGGACGCAACTCCACTGAAACTGCTTGTCCAAATTCATTTTAATTTTACCGGATTGTTAGTCACCATATGTACAATATCTTATCGCATGGCCATTTTGATTCGTCAAATTTTACAGGAGTTATGGGACTTTATCAACTTAATGCATGCTACAGCTTAAGAACACTTTGTGGGCGCAACTCCTCAGAAACCACTGAGCGGATTATGCTGAAATTTTGTTTGAACATTTGCCACCATATGTACTTGATCACATTATGCAGCCATTTTGATTGTTTTGAATATGTACCCAGCCTGTTCTGAATTAAGCAAAACAGACAAATCTTGAATATAATTGGAGTTTATAGTAGTTTTATTGGTTTTCATGTAAATTTGTACACTTATCCAAAAGTATATCATGCGTTTTTACACGCTTTTTGATATCTCGTGCCATGTCATGACATGATTTTTCATTGTCAGGATGGCAACTATGAAAAGAGGATTCAAAGAAGTTTTTTAGTTTCTTCTTGACATTAGTACATAATACCATAAAAATTGACATTGGGGCCTTGAAGGCACTTTTTATTAACCCCCACCACCCATAGAGTTTGTCTCCATATGTACAATACAAAAAGATAATGAAAGCACAACCACCTGCAGCAATTTATATTAAGCCCCCTTCAAAGGGTCCCAGGCAAACATTTTTGGAACAGCCCTTAGTCTTTCTGTATTGAAAAGTGTGAAAGAAGATATTCATATTTAGTGATAGTTAAAGATGGGGCATGTTTTGTTCAACATCGCACTGATTCTTTCAAAAAGTATACACAGGAGGATGTCATCGCAATGCTTTAATTTTTTGATAACATATTTGTAGAATTTGGAAGACAAGTTTTCCAGCAGACAATAATGATACCTATGGAGACTAATTGTTCAAAGAAGGGCTAGTTCAGAAAAAAGACAGCTAGCTAAGTCCTTTCATTTCAGCATCCATTATATAGATGATATTGTTTCACTATACAATCTCCAACTTAAGGATAGCCTTCATCTTATATACTCAAATGGACTGGATATTAAAGAGACAACTGATACACCATCATCAGCATCCCACCTGAACCTATACATCTACATTGACAAGTCGGATGTCTGAAAACAAAACTTTACAACAAGTGTGATGATTTCGACTTTCCGACAGTGAACTTCCCCTTTTGAGCAGTAATATTCCAACATCTCCAGCATATGGCATCAACATTTCACAACTCATTCGCTATTGTCGTGCCTGAAGTTTGTACAGTGATTATGTCAACAGAGCAAAATTACTGTCTCAGAAACTTATACATCAAGGGTTATGTTCAGTCACTGTTGCAATTGTCACTACAGAAGTTTTATGGCCGTTAGCATTATTTGACAGACTGTTACAATGTTTCTGTTTTACAGATGAGAATTTTTGGGTAGATTCAGAGTTTATTACGGGACTGACAAACACCTCAAGTTTTTGTAGGCGTTCACACTGCAAGTGCGTTAGTTTTGTGGTGTTCTTACTCATTTTTGTTTATTTGTTTTGTCTTTGTCATGCTGTGCAAATTCATGTTGGATATAAATTGTCGATATATTGGAATTCCCACCTTCCTCATTTTTGCTAAGGTATTGGTTTACCAATATATTATAAAGATCAGTCAATTAAATGATGACTGATGACCGTTGATTAGTAAGGAAGATATAGATACTATTTGCAAATTTCATATTTTGATGCCTTTAGGTGAACTTCTACAAATAGTGATAGTGGGCTGGTTTGTATTTTGCAAATCAACAACCATCATGAGAGATAATATCCTGGAAAAGGGTTGAAAAAATAGTAAATGCTTTTTAAAAAAGAAGTTTTAATGTTTGAATAATTTGATTGAACAACCAAGGGAAATATCATTAATTTGTTTTAAAAACTATTGGATCAAGGTAACATCATTTCTTTCATTACATTATTATAATTATTTATTTAGCTAAGTAATGATTTTTTATCATATATTTTTCAGATAACATATTTTCTGTGAAATCCTGGATCAAGAATAAGTTTAGTTTTGAAGAAAGTGTACTAGATAAACAGTTTGGTATACCAGAGGATTTTGACTATGTGGAATGAGAATTTGAACTATTTGGAATGAGATCCATGCAAGTGGATTTTGACTGTGTGGAGTAACCATGAAGAATGAGACTTTCCAGTTTTATGCCTGTGTTACATCAAGTCTGGTGTTATCTTTAATGTTTATACCCCTATCTTTATGGAGAGGGTACCTGGTTTGTCTGTGTATCTTCCCTTACAGTTTTCTGCTTGGAATTTTTCATTTAATGTATAGTTTAGGCATATATCAGAGGTTTGCATGTGGTTGGTGTGAATTTTGATTTGTGCATTTTAATTCAAAATTTAGATTGTTAAAATGGTCATATTTTTCATTTTAAATGTAAATCTTTGGAAACTGGGCATCATGCTCCTCTTACAGGCACAAATATTGCTACATGTACTTAGAAAAAGTTCTAATTATGGTGGTTCCTAAATCTAGTTTGTGTTAAAAGCAATTTAATTGCAAACATTAAGAGATATTGGAGCACATATATACATGATTGGCATACAAGGAATTGTGAAATTTGCTGCTGTTCTTCAACTTGGGTTTAACGTTTTCACTAAGAAGTAAAGCAGATGAAATATTAACATACACCGTGCCCATTCATGAACTGCAGAACCTAATTCATGTACATTAAAAAACATGCACATCAATTTGGCAAATCAAAACACTCATGCATATACATTGAATATTCTGGTTTTCTGGTCAAAATGTAGTGTTTACATCAAAAGTGAAAGTAAAATAGCAACATATTATTGGTTGCTTGTAACCACTTTCCTATCACAAAAGCCCTTTTAGATAGGTTGCTACATAGCAAAGTAAATACATTGGTATACATTTGTACCCTCAAAAAGTCCCTTGTACCCCAGATTCAAATTCAAAGGGTGTATATACACTTAACAAAAAGTAGTGGTGGGCATGCTGGATGTATATTTCAACTTATCATTGATGTTGTTCAATAATGTCACAGAGACTTCATTTCAAATCATTAGGTAAAAATAGTTTTTCAATACTTATTTGTAGACCATTTCTGAAATGGAGGGGTACACATTAAGTTAAGGATCTTGTTGTACTTAATGCATGGTAGGTTCTGTTGATAAGTTGCTCTACTGGAAAATTATGAATTAGAAACAGAGGAGGAAACTAGATATTTTAATTGTTAAATTATATGCATTATGTTTTATTTATAATAAAAAAAAATAATGATATTTAAGGAAAGAAGAAAATATATTAACAGATATCCGTTTGTGTTGCTTATCATTTAAAATGTTAAATATGTATTATGTGCATCCTTTGATGAAAGGCAACATATTGTTTTACCATGTATTAGACTCTGTATTCTCTTTCTTTCTGTATTCGATTCTTTTCAAGAATTAAGGAGGTTCGCTCCTCATGTTTTGGGATTTCTGTCAGATTTTTGGAATTCTCTGGTTTTATCCATTTAAAAGATTAAAATTTTTTGCCCATGGACCCCCTTAATTTTTACCATAATTTCATTTTATACATTTCTATGAGCATTCTGTAAAAATTTCATTAAATTTTATTTATTCTGTCACATTCATTCGTGGTCAAACCTTGCTAATGTTAATCCTATGAAAAATCCAAGGAGTTCAGTTTCCGCCAAATTTTCAATCACTTATAACTCAAAAATGAGATCATCAACTTATCCATTTTTTTCACTTCATTTTTTTTTATTTTTCATTTCTCTAACAAGATTGTGTCTGTAAGACACAGATGCCCCGCCAATAAATTTATCGGAAAAGATAACCTAAGTCAATTGGGCTTAAAGTAATCCTCTGTCAGTGAATTGTGATGGAATATTGTGTGTAGTTGCTTAGAAGTGGACCTAAACCCAAAAATTTAACAAAGTCATTCAAGCATAAAATGTAGGTCATGGATACCCAATGCTTGGTGAAACAGTTAGTTCTCCTATAGATTAATGTTACAGTGAAATATCATGATGCTACAATACTTAGTCATTGAGAAACAGCCTTAAATGCAAAAGTTAACCAAAGTCACTGAAGCATTAAATGTAGGTCAAAGTCACTTAATTGTGAATGACTTGGGTAGTACCCATCAAGGCAATTAATTTGATGAAACATCATTGTCTTATAATGTGTAGTTGTTGAGAAATGAACCTTAACGCAAAACTTAACCAAAGTCACTGAAGCGTAAAATGTAGGTCAAAGCCACCTTATTGTCAATGATTTGGGTAGTACTCATCAAGGTAATTAATTTGGTGAAATATCATCGTCTTATAATGTGTAGTTCTTGAGAAATGGACTTACATGTAAAACTTAATTAGAGTCACTCAACCATGAAATGTAGGTCAAAGAGTCAAACTGCCTAGTGAACTCTGTGGTACTATCATAGATCTACGTCCTGGCATACTATAATTGTTCTACACCTTACAGTTTCCGAGAAATGTACCTTAACACAAAACTTAACCGGACGGAAGGACGGACAAGGGTACTTCCACATTCGTGGGCGGGGCATAAAAATCACATTTATTTGAAATCCTGCTTATTTTCATATGGAGTAGCGAACCCCTTAAGGTATTTGGCCAATATGAAATTCTTAGGAGCTTGAATAAACTGCATTGACAGTAGGTATCAGATTAGAGTATAGTATGACATTTTGAAAGAAATATATAAAAAATGCATATAAGAATACTCTAGGTGTCAACTTTCGTGTCTGCGTCCTCTCTGTATTTTCTTTCTTTCTGTATTGGATTCTTTGCCAGAATTAAGCTATTTGGCTTAGGAGCTTGAATACACTGCTTTGAAAATAAGTATCAGATTAGAGTAAAGTATGACAATTTGAAAGAAATATATAAAAAAATGCATATAAGAATACCCTTGGTGTCAACTTTTGTGTATGCGTCCACATCTGCATCCTTATTTTGGTACATTTTGGGAACTATGAAGGCTAGGGTCATCAAACTTTGAGTGCGGGAGCATCTTGGGTTCTCTCTTAGCCTCCAGGAAAATAAGGTCTCATTGACACATTTTCTGCTTAATTGCCTTTCATTTAATTTGAGGTCTGAGTTCATATTTCAGTTACTGTACATGGTAGGATCATCTAATACTGCATGTGCATATTGCATCAGCACCTAGGAAAATTATGTCACTTTGACATTTTCTGCATGCTTGATTTATGTCTGTGTTCATATCTCAGTTACTGTACATGGTAGGATTGTCTAACCTTACACATGGATGCATCTTTGGCGGTAGATCAGCATCCAGGCATAATTAGATCACTTTGGCATGCATTTTCGGGATGATTGACTTACATTCATGTTTACGTCCGAGTTCAAATCTGGGTTTTTTGTCTCAACCTGGATGAAAAAGTCGCGGAAGCGAGAATTAGGGATAGCGTTTCCTGCGGCGGCAGTGTCAACAATTGCAAACTATTCTGAAGTAACAAGCTTATGTTAGTTGTAGGTCAATAGTATTTGATTTGCAGTTGCATCATTATGGGTACAACTCGAATCCCTACTTAGTTTATTGCCCTGGCCCCTTAGTCACGCGTGAACAATCACTTTAAGTTTTTAGCAAGCAGTTTGTACAGCCTATACCAGTAGTCCTAGCCACTAGATAATTGACATGCAGCTGCATCTTGAGGAGTACATACCGATTTCATGCCCAGATGGTGGCCCTGGCCCCTTAGTCATGCATGAATGATCATTTAAGTTTTTAGCAAGCAGTTTGTACAGCCTATACCAGTAGTCCTAGCCACTTGATATTTGACATGCAGTTGCATCTTGTGGGGTACATACTGATTTCATGCCAAGATGGTGGCTCTGGCCTGTCAGTCATGCATGAGTTATCACACCATTTTTTTTAAGGAAATTGTTTACAAAGTTAAAGAATTATATATTATTTTTATGACTGCTGCAGTAGATCAATGTGCAAATTTAAGCGATGCAAGGTGTGGGAGAGACAAATCCTGTGTCCACAGTTTATACTGTACATGGTAGGACCAACTAACCTTGAATATACATGCATCTTTGGCAGTAGGTCACCATCCAGGCAGAATAAGGTCACTTGGACATACATTTTCCGCATGATTGACTTTCATTGTCTCGCCTGCAACGAAAGTCTCGAAAGTGAGACATAGCAATCCAAATTTCTGTCGTCAGCCGCGTCAGTATTTATTTGAACCCTGTGGTTAAAGTTTTCTTAACATCAATATCTTCATCAAATCTTTATGGAATCATTTGAAATTTGGACAGAAGCTAGAAAATGGTTAGAAAATAAGCTCTGGCTAAAAAATTTGGATTTTTTTTCTAGTTTTAACGTATTTTTTCCACATTTGGACTTAATTTTTAGCTCACCTGGCTATGCCTGGGTGAGCTTTTGTCATCACTTGGCATCCGTTGTCCGTTGTAAACTCTTCATTCAAAGATCTTCTCCTCTGAAACCACTGGGCCAATTGGAACCAAACTTTATCACAATAGTCCTTGGGTGGACCTTTAAGAAAGGTATCCGACAGGTCTGTACCTAATCCAAGATGGCCGCAATAGTTTTAACATTGGACCCTAAAGGAAAGACATTCAAAGATCTTCTTCTCAGAAACTACCAGTCGAATTATAACCAAACTTAGTCACAATTGTCCTTAGATGGTCCCTTCCAAAAAGGTATCCGGTAGGTATGTACCTCATCCAAGATGGCCGCCGGCGGGGAACATAGTTTTAACATTGGACCCTATGGAAAAGACATTCAAAGATCTTCTTCTCAGAAACTACCAGTCCAATTATAACCAAACTTAGTCACAATGGTCCTTAGATGGTTCTTTCTAAAAAAGATATCCGGCAGGTCCGTACCTAATCCAAGATGGTCGCCAGCAGGGAACATAGTTATGGGAAAGACATTCAAATATCTTCTTCTCAGAAACTACCAGTCCAATTATAACCAAACTTGGTCACAATGGTCCTTAGATGGTTCCTTCCAAAAAAGATATCCGGCAGGTCTGTACCTAATCCAAGATGGCCGCCGACGGGGAACATAGTTTTAACATTGGACCATATAGAAAAGACATTCAAAGATCTTCTCAGAAACTGCCGGTCCAATTATAACCAAACTTAGTCACAGTGGTCCTTAGATGGTCCCTTCTAAAAAAGGTATCCGGCAGGTCCGTACCTCATCCAAGATGGTCGCCAGCGGGAACATAGTTATGGAAAAGACATTCAAAGATCTTCTTCTCAGAAACTACCAGTCCAATTATAACCAAACTTAGTCACAGTGGTCCTTAGATGGCCCCTTCTAAAAAAGGAATCCGGCAGGTCCGTACCTAATCCAAGATGGCCGCCAGTGGGGAACATATTTTTAACATTGGACCCTATGGGAAGACATTTAAAGATCTCAGAAACTCCTAGTCCAATTATAACCAGACTTAGTCACAATGGTCCTTAGATAGTTCCTTCCAAAAAAGGTGTCCGGCAGGTCCGTACTTCATCCAAGATGGCCGCCAGCGGGGAACATAGTTTTAACATTGGCCCCTATGGAAAATAAATGCAAAGATCTTCTCAGAAACTACTTGTGCAATTAAAACAAAAGTAAGCCACAACGGTCCGTAGATAGTCCCATCCAAAAAGGTATCCGGCAGGTCTGTACCTCATCCAAGATGGCCGCCAGCAGAACATAGTTTTCACATTGGACCCTTTGGAAAAGACATTCAAAGATCTCAGAAACTACCAGTCCAATTATAACCAAACTTAGTCACAATGACCCCTACATGGTCCCTTCCTAAAAATGTATCTAGCAGGTCCATACCTCATCCAAGATGGCCGCCAGTGGGAACATAGTTTTGACATTGGACCCTATGGAATATACATTCAAAGATCCTCTTCTCAGAAACTACTAGTCCAATTAGAACCAAACTAAGCCACAATGGTCCCACAATGATGCTTAGGTGGTCCCATCCAAAAAATGTATCTGGCAGGTCCGTACCTCATCCAAGATGGCCACCATCTGGAACACAGTTTTTACATTGACCTTATTGATTTTAAGGGGAACCGCTGCCCAAATTTTTATACGACCGCAAAAATTTTGCGGTCGTATTATAGTATGGCGTCGGCGTCTGTGGACAGCATAACTTTGGTTCTAGTGAACGGATTGTTATCAAATTTTAGTATGTTTGTTGGCACAAGCTTAAGCCCTGGTGTCAATTTTGCGAACCCTGCCCACCCGTTTTTGAAAAAGAGGCAAAAAAGGAGTCAAAAAGGGGTTAAATTAGGTATTTTCGTGTCTGTGGACAGCATAACTTTGGTTCTAGTAGACGGATTGTTTTCAAATTTTAGTATGATGTTTCTTGGAACATTCTTGAGAAACGTTTTTTTCCTTTAATTTTTGGCCCCCCCATTTCAGAATTAGGGGCCAAAAAGGGTTAAATTGGGTGTTTTCACATATTTGACTGTAGAATCTTTAAGGAATCCATTGCAAAAAACTCCATCAAAATCGGACTAAAAATAAAAAATTGAAATTTTTGAAATTCGCCCCTTTTGGGCCCCATTTATCTCGTGAACGGTACATGTCACGTGAAATCCGTTGGCATACTCCAGATTGGAAATTTTCTAAGGAGTACACTGAAAGAAACCCCATCAAAATCCAACTAGTGCTGCACCACAAGATTTTTGATAATTTGTTTCCTTTCCAAGTTATGAGGGGCCCTACGGGACCAAAATTGATAAACATATGGATTACTTAAAATTTTTATTTTTCATCGGATTTCAATGGGATTTTTTTCTTTAGGTTCCTCTCATTGTAAGCTTTCGGTAGTATGACAACGAATTTTGTGTAGCTCTTACCGTTTCCGAGCTACAAGGGGTCAAAGGGGCCAAAATTGCAATTTTTCGAAATATGTCAAATCTTTATTTTTCATCGGGTTTGGATGAGATTTTTTTCTTTGGATTCTACTTGATCTAAGCTTTGAGTAATATGTCACCAGATTTGGCGTGGCTCTTACCGTTTCCGAGCCACAAGGGGTCAAAGGGGTCAAAATTGCAATTTTTCTAAATATGTCAAATCTTTATTTTTCATCGGATTTCGATTTGATTTTTTTCTTTGGATTCCTCTTGATCTAAGCTTTCAGTAGTATACCAATGGATTTTGTGTAGCTCTTACCTTTTCCAAGCTACATTGGGTCAAAGGGACCAAAATTGCAAATTTTCTAAATATGTCATCAGATTTGGATGGGATTTTTTTCTCTGGATTCCTCTTGATCTAAGCTATCAGTAGTATGCAACGGATTTAGTGTAGCTCTTACTGTTTCTGAGCTATAAGGGGTCAAAGGGACCAAAATTACAATTTTTTTTCTAAACATGTCAAATCTTTATTTTTCATTGGATTTCGATGGGATTTTTTCTTTGGATTCCTCTTGATCTAAGCTTTCAATTTCTATGGATTTCTATGGATGTAAATTTTTAGTTGATAGTAACATATTTTGCATAGCTCTTACGGTTTTTGTTATCAAAAAGTGATCAAAAGGGTTGATTTTTTCCCTAGTTTGTTTCCAGCTAATAACTGTGTCAAGCTTCTTTTTGTGTCCATCTAATTATTGTGTCAAGCTCTTTACTGTGTCCACATTCACTTTAAACTACTTTTGTTGAAATTTCAGTGGTCGACATGCTGCGGTCGTATCATGCTGCGCTCGGCGTAGCCCTTTATTTATATATGTGATATGTTTTAAACATAATGCAGTTTCTTTTATAATGTATTTATCGTGTCGTTCTGTTGTCACAAAATGTGAGAGTGATTTTCATTTAAGAACAATTATTTCAAAATTGCCAATAATAAGACAGTAAAAGGTGATAAAACATTTCCTTTGCATTCGATTACAAAAACAGGATAAAAGCAAACACCACCAAATGTATTATTTATACCACGTTTCTTACGTTTCTTATGAATTAATATATTTAAACAAACGAGCTGTGTGTTTTCCGACAAGGCGTGACCAGATGGAGGGTTGACCCCATAGACTTTTTTCAAGTGTTTAACCTCATAATCTTGAAAACATCAAACATGAGGTTACGCGACTGATTGGTTTGTGCACGATTTAGTCAAATTAAACTGTGTTGTAAAGCTTAGTGCATTTGTAATGGAAATGAAAAGCCGTGATCCTTCACTTTTTTGCTGAGTATATATTAATGAGTAAGAACGTGGTATAAATGTTTTGTTACATAAATATGCATGAGTGATTGACAGTTCGATAAATTTAGGAACAAACCCCTATCCAGTAGTGTAGATTGACAGATCATTGTGTAAACCCGATCCTGGACACAACCCAGGAAATTCAATAATCGATCAGATGTTTGATTGCACGCAGCTTTGCAGGCCAGTTTGCATTTTTTTGTATAAATTTTGTCGAGGATACAAGATTTTAAAGTCATTGTACGAACTGAAGAACGTGATTAAAATTACTTCAGCTTAAAGTGTATGCAATTCTTTCATTTTCATATTATTTTAAGATGGAAAATGTATCGGATTAAAAAAAAATAATTGCATTGCAATTTCTATTCAGTTGATAAAATAAATAGTCATGTTGTTCCTCTGAAGAAGTCAGTTCAAAATATTGTCTTGCAGTCTGTCACACCTTAATGCACAATCCGTTCACGAACGTTCGCGGCAAAATGGTTAACTTGTCAAGCTTTAGATGCCAAGTTGAAGGTACATGATCGCATTTCATTGACGGATCCAGGGGAAAGGGTTCCGGGGATTGCCGGAACTCTCCTTTTTGGTCACAGGCACTTGTTTTATTAAAAAATGTCAGTCCCTCCCTTTCGGACTGACATTTTTTATGAAACAAGTGCCTGTGTTTTGGTAGTATTTTTTTCGAACGTTATTTGATCTACAGATGTTTTGAAATGCGGAAAGAATGATGAGCTGTTAAAATACCGGTAGAATAAAATACAACTGGAGTGAAAAGAAACGCCTCAATTTAAATCAAAAATATAAATATTAGAGACAAAGAGGTCACAAGTCGAAAGAAAAACAGCTCGATAAAGAATGAACGTCATTTTGTGGTCATTTTATTGAAAACATATATGTCTGAATGTACTTTGAAGACAGATGAAGAATGTAGAATTTTGTTAAGCTACCAACAACCTTAAATAAGGCGAAACAATACTCTTCTGTTTTTTTTGCAAAGAAGCAGAGATCAATAGGAGGTGGGCGGAGCGTAAGCCATGGTTTAACATAAGAATTTGAAGGTTAAACATGGTTTAGGCTCCGCCTATTTCAATGCATTTGAATGAGTGATTTGTCATTTGACGTCAACTTTATGGTTTAACTTGCAATGTCGTATGTTAAACCATAGTTTTTCAAAACGCTTAAAGTTGGCATGAATAATCCATAAAATTTGTTCTATTATGTTACAATGATGATTTGATGAATCATGATTCTATGGAATTAATCAGAGTATACCTAAACAAATTCCAAAAACCAATTTTTGCATACATCCCTTATTGAATTCATTAACACTTTGACTTTACCTTTAATTTTACTTTACTTTGTAATAAGCTCTTAATTTATAACAATGAAGAATTAAAGGATAGTCAGAAATAGCCAAAATGACAGACCCTAATGAAAAACGCTTGAGGCATAAATCACTTGAATATATCATGCGGTAGTTAATCCGACAGCCATTGTATTTATTGTTGTGTGTATAGAGGTTCGGATTTTGCCCTGTGTTGTCGTTTTCGTTGTCTTTTGTGGGTAAATTCTATACTGCCATAATTTGACTATTTTTGATCTGAAAGCTAGGAAGTTATAATAACATGAATTTTATGAAAACTTATCAGGTTTCTTAATTAATTTGACCTATAGAAGACATTCATGACATAAAGAGTGGGGGTCAATGTGAAAATTTTTAAGGCTATTGAATACATCGACAAACGAATACCGAAGCAAAAAGATGAAAGGGGGAATTCCAAAATCGAAAATCCAAATTCACGGCAAATCATATCCAACACGAATTGAGACAGCATGAAAAGGACAAAGCAAATAAACAAAAATCAACAAGAACGCCTCAAAAACACAAAACTAAAGCACTAACAGTGTGAATCCCTACAAAAACTGAGGTATCATCAGGTTCTTCGGAAGGGTAAGTTTCATCTGCTTCACGCCTGACACCCGTCATACTGCCAGTGAAAAGAAGGTTTTGTCACAGTCGATGTTTGTCAGTCCGGTTATCAACTCTGGATCTACTTAAAGATATCTAATTTCATCTATGAAATAGAGACATTGTTACGGTCTGTCAAATCATGGTGACGATCTTAAAACTCAAGTTAGACAGTGACTGAACATACCATTGATGTATAAGTTTTGGAGACAGTTCGCTGTACAAACGACAGGCACGGCAATAGCGAATACTTTGTGAAATATAGACGCCATATGCCGGATATATGGGCATATTACTGCTCAAAAACGGGAAGTTTACTAATAGAAAGTCGAAATTATCACGCTTTTCATAAAGTTTTGTTTTCAGACATCCAGAGTTGTCATTCCAGGTATGAGGTTGATGATGGTGTATCAGTGGGCTCTTTAATCTCAATTTCATTTGGGTATATAAGATGAAGTTGAACTAGAGAAAACGAGAGGAGTTCCGAAATCTGTTACAAATTCAAAACCAAAATAAGTGAGCCACTTTAACCCGATAAGTGCTGTATTTGTTGGTGTGTTTATGTTTTATTATGTTTTTTTTATGTCGTGTGCTTTTCGTTCCGTTTGTACTTTGTGAGTAAACACTATATTGTCATGTTTTTTTATTTGTTCTTTTTGAACATTTGTCAGTCATTGGGCTTGTTGGGTTGGTGTTGATTTCTGATATTTATCTTGTTGATTTTTGCACAATAATGAAGCCTTAATTACATTTCAATGGTGGCAATAACAGCATCACTTATTTATGCAATAATCTAGAATGTACATTTTGAAGTGTGCCTTCATAAAGCCTTTTCGTACAATAAGTGTTAAACATGTAAAATATGCTTGCAGACACGTTTCATGTTATAAAGGGGTTACCTGCAGTGCTCCTTTTCACTCCGTACTGATTATGTCCACCATTTCTTATACAATAATCCAAATATGGTGCAATTTCTGATAAAATAGTAATGCTGTTATTAATAAAACATTAATATGAATTCTTATATCTTTTTCCATAGGCATTAGACTGGAGATGTATTGATAGATTGTAGTAGTAATTTCAAACGAGATCCTTCATTTTCTTGTTTCCAAACTGTGATTTGATTTGAAAACTCAAAATTACCAGAAAAGGAGTTAAAAATTTGAACACAAAATTTCTTAACATTAATAAAGTACAAAAAATACCGAAGTTGCATCAAAACAGTAAATTTCGTTATGCTGTACACGTGTTTCAAGGAGTAACCTCTCATTAGCACGTTAAAATCAAATAATATGGAAAGCCATTATCCAAATGTAGTCCAAAAAGAAGTACACGTTTCGAAAAATATCGAAATATCATTTTCTTGTTTCCAAACTGTGATTTGATTTGAAAACTCAAAATTACCAGAAAGGGAGTTAAAAATTTGAACACAAAATTTCTTAACATCAATAAAGTACAAAAAATACCGAAGTTGCATCAAAACAGTAAATTTCGTTATGCTGTACACGTGTTTCAAGGAGTAACCTCTCATCAGCACGTTAAAATCAAATAATATGGAAAGCCATAATCGAAAAGTAGTCCAAAAAGAAGTACTCGTTTCCACAAATATCGAAATAGGAAGCCAAATCCAATACCAAGGACATCTACCGAGTGCAATACACGGAATTCGAATTATTATCATTTTCAATGACACGAACACATTTTTTTATATGTTTCTCGTAAAAATTATATTTTGCTCAGATTGAGTTCAATAGAAATAACAAAATCGCAACCATTTCCATTGAAAATTAGGCAAAATATTCCACTGTAAGTATAATTAGTTATAAGAATATGTAGAAACCTTATTTATTTTTGAAAGTCTTACAAAATGCTTTGAAAGGCCATTTTTCCCCCGCCACAACGCGACGCAGAGACATGGTAATGGTCTGTGTCCGTGTGTCACGATTTTTGTGGGCGCAACTCCTCAAAAACCGCTGGTCAGAATTCATTCAAATTCTACAGGATTGTTAGTCACCATTAGTACTAGATCATATCGCATCGTCATAATTTTGTGGGAGTTATGGGACTTTGATTATTTCCACATTGTTATACAATGGCAAACCTTGTGGACGCAACTCCTCAGAAACCGCTGGGCAGAATTCATTCAAATTTTACAGGATTGTTATTCACCATTAGTACTTGATCATATCGCATCACCATTTTGATTCGTCAAATTTTGTGTAAGTTATGGAACTTTGATTATTTCCACATTGTTATAAAATGGCAAATCTTGTGGACGCAACTCCTCAAAAACCGCTGGTCAGAATTCATTCAAATTTTACAGGATTGTTAGTTACTATTAATACTAGATCATATCGCATCCCCATTTTGTTTCGTTAAATTATGTGGGAGTTATTGGACTTGGATTATTTTATTGTTATACAATAGAAAATGTTGTGGATGCAACTCCTCAGAAACTGCTAGTCCAAATTCATTCTAATTTTACAGAAATGTTAGTCGCTATATGTACTAGATAATATCACATCGCCATTTCGATTCGACAAACTTTACGGAAGTTATGGGACTTTATCGACTTAATGCATACTACAGCATAGGAAGACTGTGGACACATCTCGTCATAATCCAATTAAGGGATTTTGCTGAAATTTTGCTTGGCTATTTGCCACATAATGCATTTGATCATATCCTGCCACCATTTTGATTTGCAAAATTTTACAAAAGAAATGGGACTTTATCGACTTTACTGCAGCGGCGGGGGACATAGCTACGCGTAGCAATCTTGTTGTAGAAGTGTTATCGATTGAAAAACATTTGGTCTGGACTGTAAGTTATATTTTGTGAATAGCAATATGTATTTGACTATGTTTTCTAACTGATTAATTCGTTACAGGTATACAACCAGTGAGCAATATTTCAGATATATAAGGACGAAAAGCAGTTAATAGACAAAACTTCAGCTTTCTATATTGCCCCAAGTGGCATTTTTGATATGTATAGAAGGGTCTTTGAACTTCAAGCATGACTTTCCTAACTGTTAGTCTGCAACGGTTCTCAAATAGGCTTTTCGTATTATGACCTTATTACCCTGGATGAACAGGGTATGATGTTTTATTGTATACCCGCATTACTCATTTGTTTTGTAATTTAACTCTAAAATATTACAATGTGGAATTTTCTATCATTTGGTACGATGTTGATAAAAGAACAAAGTACCGAAGTTACTGTTAATTTTGATTCTGCATATGCGCATTTTGACAGCTAATGTCTCTTCAGTGCAGATGAATTTGAAACATTTGAAAGCCCATTTAAGATATACTCAATTAGTTTATTAAAATACCCGAAATAGGATCAAAATGCCTGAAAATTTCTTTTTGAGGTTTTTTGAAAAGAATAAACATCTTTGAATGTTGAAATGTTACCCGCTGGTTGCTATTTTGGTCGGAGCTGTAGGGCACATTTTTATAGGGAAACGCACAAAAAATTTTCTTACCAAATCTGATGGCAGTTGGCCAAATTAGTAATGTTTATCCTTATATCATCTTTAACAAAATGTTTGTTTGCTGCTTATTGACTATCAGTTTTTGATATGAGTAGGTTGCTGGATTATTACTTTTCGAAAGACCTCGAAAAGAGATAGATTCTTTAAAGAAAAAAACGTCACAAAAATAGAAAACAAATTTTTGTTTCTGGAAACGACTATACAATTTTTTGAGTAGGTAGGTTTTTATAAGTAGGTCGATAAGCAGCAAACATACAATTTCTTAAGGTTGGCCAAAACCTGCTGGACACAATTTTGGGAAGTAACTTAATAACAAAGTTACTGTGAATTTAATTTCTGTAAATTTTCTCAAAGACTCCTTATATATAGTTTTCAACAAAATTTACAAAAATTTAGATATTGCAAGGTTCAAAATAGAATCGGTTTTTCGGGTCAGCAGCGAAGTACTGACCACTGGGCTGGTGAATACCCTCGGGGACTAACAGTCACCCAGCAGAGGCATCGACCTAGTGGTAACAAATAACTAAAGACCGAAGTTACTGTGAATTTATGTTCTGCATATGCGCATTTCGACAACTTATTTCTCTAACGTTTGGAAGACCAAAGACTCAAAATCAGTAATGTATATTTTCATTTATTTAATTGAGGTCATTGGGAGTGTTCATCACCCTTACACTTTTAATTATGTAGAAAACATCCTACATATTCCTATTATTATTGATTAATGAATGGAATATAGCCCCTTGAGTGTTTCCAAAAACCTAACATCTAATACATTAACATTATCGTAAAAACCCTCAAACAACGTATTTACTACTCTCATTCTTAAATAGGGGTGAATTACAATGTTCATAGTGGAATGTCCATTTTAATTGGTGAATTGTCGGATCAATGGGCTATTGGAATAAAAACTGTCGGACCAATGAGCTGTCAGATTTAAATCTGTAGGGCCAGTGGGTTGTAGGATTAAAAACCGTCAGACCAATGAGCTATCGGAATAAAAATTGTCGCACCAATAGGATGTCGTTGATTTTTTTCCTACCCTATCAGTTTCAGAATAATGATTAGCAATATATCGAAATAACTCTAAAATAGTGTTTCTGTATATCGCCATTTCGACAAATTATGTCTTTACAGTGGAGATCAAATCACAATATTTGGAAGACAATACACCAAAAATTTGTTAAATCTGACAGACCACAAGCAACCAAAAAGATGTAAAAAGCGTAGGACAGAGCTATGCAAAAGGGAGATACACCTTAATTCCAATCGAAATTTTCTCATATGTTGTAAAATTCCAGATAAAATTGGTTTTCGGGTCATTACCGAAGTACTTACAGTCCACCAGCTGAGGCATCAGCCAAGTGGTAATAAATAACAGAATACCGAAATTACTGTAAATATTGTTTCTGCAGATGGTCATTTCGACAAATTATGTCTCTTCAGTGCAGATCAAATCAAATTATTTGGAAGACCTTAAACCATAAAATCTGATACACCAAAAAGAACAAAAAGATATAAATGGGAAGCCAAAATAAGCTGAGGATAGAACTATGCAAGAGGGAGATACTCCTTAAATTTGCGACATGAAGTCTGAGTATCTTATAATCTGATAAAATCAAAAGAAACTACTTGGTTATAATCTGATAAAATCATGTCAGTTAAAAGGGAAAAGGCCTACTAAACATTTGTGCATTTATGCAGTTTCATTCTGTTTGTGTTTTTTGTGTCTTTTGCTTTGATACGCATCTTAATAGTTCTGATCTCAAAGGAACAAGAAATTGAACAAAAAATATTTTACAAAGTTTCCGTAACTTTTATTATGAAATGGATTAGAACAGACTTAATATCTTTCGGACCTTTTAGCGGTATGTTTTTGTTTCGCTCTTAGTTCAGTTAGCTATAAGGGGATATAAGGGACAATAATCATACAGAAAAGTAAATGGCGACACACATGCAGATGAAAAGTACGATTAAAACATTGGTCGTACTGAACATGTCAATTCCGGTAATGAAGTCAGTTCAAGTGGAGTAAAACTGAAACTTTGAATTGTTAACGGGATCAGTATGCTGTAATATACGAAACAAATATCCCACAGCAGTCCACAAGATCGTGGTGTTGACCGTTATTGCGGAATTAGTGTTTATGCTTATGGTAGGTTTACACTGCCGATCAAAGTAACTCGACCGAACTCGATCTATGAATATTCATGAATATTCATTGATCGGGACACTGATCTTGAATGCTCGGGTTCGGTCTACTAACCAAATCGGGGCGATCTTACTAACTCTGCTGAACTCGAGCTGTGTTCCCGAATATTTTTGACATGTCAAAAAATATCGTGTAGAGGTCGTGTGCATTATATGTCGAGAACAGGTCGGGAATCAATCGAGGTCTGATCGAGGTAGTCGTGAAGAGGTCGAAAAGGGATCGGTCTTGATCGAGTTTCAAAATTTTATCCGATCATGCCGACTTCTACCCGACTTTAACTCATTCGCTTCTCGATTTATGCCAGGTCGCTTCCAGATCAACTCGATTAATCCTCGATCATTACTCGACTAACACGATTCTTTCTTTTTTTCTATACAAGATCTTCCCGACCATAACCCGATTTTTTCCCGACCTGTATTCGACTTTAACTCGACCAATCAAGACCTTTACTCGATTTAACACGACATGGTGTCATCTTTTCACAATAGCAGAACATGAGGCTTTCAAGAGCTTCAGTCACTCACTAGGGCCTTACTTCAGTTTTAAAGGAGCAATCCAAAGGACTCCAATAACTATTGTGATCAAGTTTTGCTGGTGATCATCTTTGATATGATGAGAATCTGCCGGATACTATCTCAAGTGGGGACCAGCCAAGGACTCTTGTTTTCAATTTTGACCAATTGGCAA
>MJUU01058663.1:7364-19452 GCA_002080025.1 Modiolus philippinarum | reverse complement strand
CTCGATCATTACTCGACTAACACGATTCTTTCTTTTTTTCTATACAAGATCTTCCCGACCATAACCCGATTTTTTCCCGACCTGTATTCGACTTAAACTCGACCAATCAAGATTGATTGATTGATTGATTGATGTTTTACGCCAACTTCAGCAATATTTCAGCTATATTGTGGCGAGAACTGTTAAGTAAGTAGAAAAATTATAATAAATATAAAAGATCAATATAAAACCTTTACTCGATTTAACACGACATGGTGTCATCTTTTCACAATAGCAGAACATGAGGCTTTCAAGAGCTTCAGTCACTCACTAGGGCCTTACTTCAGTTTTTAAAGGAGCAATCCAAAGGACTCCAATGACTATTGTGATCAAGTTTTGCTGGTGATCATCTTTGATATGATGAGAATCTGCCGGATACTATCTCAAGTGGGGACCAGCCAAGGACTCTTGTTTTCAATTTTGACCAATTGGCAAAGTAGTTTCAGAGTAGAAAGTATTTGAATGGATATCTAAGGTGTGTCGAATATTTATTTATCTTCCCTGTTGTGGGCCATCTTTCATTTCATTGATACTATTTTGAAATTGGAACATCCAAGGACTATTTTGACCAATTTTGTCTGCAATTGGTCCAGTGAAAATCCTTCTAGTACAATATTTAACTTTGTCCTCTTTGGCAGTCATCTTGTATTAGCTGACGATATGACAGACACTTTTTGAAAAGGGACCATCATTTGGCAATCGTAACAAGTTTGGTCTTATTGGCTTAGGAGTTTTAGAGGTAACGTTTAAATGAGTTTTCCAATAAGATCAATTTAAAACCACTAGAATATTCCCAGTTGGCGGTTTTATTTGATTAGAAACGGACATGACTTTTTTTCACATTGAACCAATCGAGGTCTATCATGACTCGGCGGTTTCTGGATAGAATATATTTGAATGCAAAGTTCATGGACAACGGACACAAAATAATGGCAAAAGCTCAATCTTGCTTTATCAGGATTGTAGAAAAGAATATTAGACTGTGCATGCTTCTAGTATAACTAAAGGATGATGTGCAGAGGGCTTAAATTCGATCGAATATAGTTATGCTGACAGAATTTGAAATTGAAACCAAGATGTACCCAATATACACACCCCAGAAACAGATTCACTAAATACATGAATTCAAGAATTAACTATATTATTTCTTCCGAGCAGGTTTGTACTCTTATCACAAGATATGATTCAAGCTAAATCCCATCAGAAAAATGTTATTTTGAATATTTGTAACATTTACTAAAACTAAAAAAATTCTTTTAGATTTGCACCGGGAAAATGTACCCAACGGGCAGCCGCTCGCCATTTTCACTTTCTAAAATCCGGATTTTCTACAGAAACCAGGTTTAAAGCTATACATGGAAACTACTGTAAATCTAGTTACCACCGATATCATGTGATGATATGTCTTCTGTTTTATGTATCAGATTAGACCCACATGCAATGACAGAAAAAAAACGCACAGTCGCATTCTGACGCATGTTAAGAATGGCCTGCTAGTATGTTAAAGAAAACATCCATTCCTCTGTAAAGATGACTTTGAAGCATTTGCTATTGTATAACCCAAACTACACACTTTCTGTGTCAGACCCACCTTCTCTGCTACTCTAGATCTATCACAGTTATCATCTTTTCTTTGAAGCATCAGCCATATGGGCCACAAATTTTGCTGTTCTTCCACCATGCTGAACTGTTCCCAGAATTTTCACATTTTACCCCCCGTATATACAAACGTACTAACAGGACAAACTCGAGCACACTCGACCATTTCCCGATCTTCTTCCGACCAGGTCTAGTTAATCAAACACAAATCGGGCTATAATCTGGCTCAATCTGACAAAGTCTGGTTGGTCAAATGTGGGTGGAGCATAAGTCGTACGTGAATCGTAAAGAGATCGAGAGTGGTCGAGTGTTAGTCGCGTTAAATCGGGTAAAGGTCGAGTGGACGTCGTGAGCTAGCTCGATCAATGAATTTTATGACGTTGATCGGGAAAAAACAGCACTGTCGAGTTGTTCGAGTTGGTCTGATCGGCGGTGTAAACCTAGCATTACAGATATTAAAAGACAAAATTTGAGAATGCCAAGAGTTCTTAAATATTTGCAACTCAACGTTTTTCTTTAATTTCCTCTACTGCATTTGACTTCATTAACGGAATTGACATCCTTCAATTCTCGTACTGTGTTCAGTTTTCATAATCGGTGTGAGAAATACATTTCTACAGTATGGAAGGAAGGTTAATTTCGTGTGTGGATTGTAATTTAATTATGACGTTAATTATTCCTGTGCAATTATTTTGTCATCTTCCGACTACACCATTGTGTTGGCAAGAAAAAAGGCGACTATCCCTGATGATGTTCACTCAAAGAACACAGTATTATTGTTTCATGTCACCAGAAAAAAGAGTCGCGTTTTCTTTATAAAATCATAGCCATAAATTTATTAGAGAAACAAGTCTTTTTAAACCGAATCTTCAAAAATTAAAATATCGAGTACAGAATTTCGTATCTCGCTCCATGCAGATGTTAAATCTCTATTTTAAACATGGCGGACGTCTGATAAGAAACAGGGAATGATTCCTCTAGCGGTGCACCTGACCTCATCTATTGATTTTAATTGAGTCATACAAGCTACAATGAAAGTCAACATATACTTAAACATCATTTCAACAGTTTTATTATCACTTCATTTTAGACAAAATTGAAATGGAAATATCTTTTCTGTATTGAAAATTGGACATTTAAAGAACTTACTATGACACAGAATTTTGCTTATTCAAAAAGAAAAATTTAATACTGTAAATCTAAAACAAATGTTAAAAATAATAACTAACTATAATGTATTAAAAGCGTCTAAATCATAGCAAAGCTTAAGAGAATGTGCAAATTATGCAATGTCAATTAAGAAACCTCTTGCTTTGGTTAAAATCTGTACAACCAGACATAAGAACTAAGGTGAGAGACTAACAATTTTGATTTGGAATATTTTTCTTGTGGCAACATTCCAAAAGCACCGGCATATGGAGTTTACATCTGCCAACTCATTCGCTACTCAAGGGCCTGTGGTAGATAAAATGACTACACTGATAGAGCTCGGTTGCTTACAAACAGGCTACTTAAGCAAGGGTACGTTACCCATAACTTTAAGTCATAACTACAGAAGTTTTACGGTCGACATCATGATCTTGTGCACCGCCATGGGATACTAGTATCTGTTTCCGATTTCTCTTTGCCACTAAAGTGTGTTTTTCCTCTACCGAATTTGACTTTACCACCGGACATGCTCACTCTACCGGTGCACCTGATCTCACCCATGGTCTTTTATTTGGTCCGTGTTGTTCATTTCTGTTTATGTGTGTGTCTTCATTTTCTTTTCTGTGCCATGCTCATGTTATGTCTTTGTTTCGTTGTTTATCCGACGTTGCCATTGTCCTTGGATTGTTCTTTTTAGAATGACGATTCGGTTCTCGCTTACTTTGGTATAAAACTCTTTCAATGCTAGAGGTTGTTCGCAAATTCCATAGATTTACTTATTAGTTTAGATACAATAATGATTGATCAATTCAAATTATGAAAACCTACACAAAATGATTCAAAGTAAAAATGCTATCGTTCCTGTCCAATAGTTGCCTTTTTGTTACTATGTGTTTCAATAAAAATAAAGTACTTTTTATAATGGTGCTGTTATTATTTGCAATATTTTCTGCCCATAAAAATTACGAAGACTAGAACACAATACTTACTGTATGCTACAATTCCGCTACAAGACCCACAAATCAAAACTAAGACCATCCATTTTCTTTGCCGTGAGACGGAGGAAGGTGAAGAAGGTGGTTGCACACGTTGGGCACCTGCTGCTCGCTCCATCCAAAGGCGAAACGATAAGCCAAAATTTATTAAGTTTTATCAGCTAGAAACTATTTTATAATTACAACTATTCTTTCCAATGCAAAAAAAAGAAGAGGCATTTGAAATTTTGTTTTCAATTGCGAGAGAAAAGATAGGAAGAAACATACATAATGGCCGAAAGCAGCAGGTAAGTTGAATTTAGACTGTCATGTCACATGGAATTTGTTTCATGTTAATTTTTTCACATTTCGAGAAAGATAAATGAATAAATACAATGATATTGTAGAACTTTCTGTGAGTTTTATAACAATTAAAAAACTGTCTAATCCATTTTTACCTGATGCATGGCAAACGAATACCGAAGCAAATCCATTTTTACCTGATGCATGGGAAACGAATACCGAAGCAAAAAGACAGAGAGGGGAAGTCTAGAAATAAAAAAAAACTATAAAGAAGTCAAAACAAATAGATACATCATGAAAAGGAAAAGATAAACAAAACTAAACAAGAACGCTAAAAAGCTAAAATATTAGCAAAGTTGACCTCAACAAAAAAAACGGAGGTATTATTGGTTTTCTTATCACGGTTCTGACTTTAAATATCAGTGTGACAGAGCAGAAAACGCTTACCCTTCCTGAGAACCTGATGTCAGTCTCGGGTTTTAATGAGAGTTCAACTGTAAATGCCTAGAGTTTTGAATGGTACATTTTTATTGTTTTTTCTCATGTGTTTGCTTTTATATTTTTCGTTTTTGTCATTCATAACACATCCTTTAATTTTGGTTTTTCTTGCCATAGCATGCTATCCGAGCCGTCACACTGTCTTGATTTCTTAATTTAAGAAATATCTGAATTTAAGAAAATTTTGTTCAAAACTAAGGAGTATCTCCCTCTTGCATAGCTCTATCCTTAGCAGATTTTGGCTTTACTATTTAGCTCCTATTGGTAATTTGTTCTCAATCAGGTTTTCACATATTTCACGGATTTCCAAATGTTTTGATTTTATCCGCACTAAAGAGACAGAAGTTGTCAAAAGGCGCATATGCAGAACCCAAATTCACAGTTACTTCAGTATTTTATTATTTATTACTACTGGGCCAATGTCTCTGCTGGTAGACTGTTAGTCCCCGAGGGTATTCAACAACCCAGTCGGCAGTACTTTGGTGCCGGCCTGAAAACCGATTTCATTTGAAAACTTGCAATATCTAATTTAAGAAAATTTTGTTCAAAACTAAAAAGTATCTCCCTCTTGCATAGCTCTATCCTTAGCTGATTTTGGCTTTTCTATTTAGCTCATATTGATAATTTGTTCTCTATCAGGCTTTCACATATTTCGGTTCACGTATTTCCAAACGTTTAGATTTTATCTGCACTGAAGAGACATAAGTTGTGGAAACGCGCATATGCAGAACCCAAATTCACAGTAACTTCGTTTTTTGTTAACTGTCACACTGCCAATGAAACGTCCGATGTTAAGTGTATCATTTTTGATGTTCACATGTTCGGATATAAACTCTAGATATACTGTAATACTCTAATGTGTGAAAAATTGTGATGAAAGCAAAATTTCGTTCTATTGGCAAAATTATAGCACCCAAAAGTCAGAAAGAAAAATGCTAGAAATATAGTTTCTTGCAGGGATACCGGGTTTCTCGGTCAAAATATTAGGTTTTTAGCTCAAAACCCATCTCGAAAATCACTTCAGATATTTGAATTAAAGCGTTTATGGTTTTAAAATATTTTTTCCTGGTATTGATAGCATTAGGTAATATTTTCGATAATGCAATAAAATAATTGTAAAAGTGCCTGACACTTGTTTTCCCATACCTTGATGTATGTATTTCATCTTACTGTTATTGTGAATTTTCTGAATAAAATACTGTTTATACTAAAATAACAAAAATACAACCGATATATTTTTAACAGGTTTAAAATTTATGTACACAAAATGTAAAGAATTGAAAGTACCGAAAAGGTTACAGATTAGTATTTCGGCTGCTTCCGGGTATATTATATTAAATGTATAAGAGAAGATAATAGGAAACATTACCCTTCCGGACCACCTGATGTCGCTCTCGATTTTTATGGGAATTCACACTGTGAGTGCTTTAATTTTTTGTGTTGTCTTGTTATCCCCGCACTTTTCTGAAGAAAATGCGGGGATATTGTTTTGGTCCCGTCCGTCCGTCTGTCCATTAGATGGACCATTTCAGTGGAACTCCTCGCTCATTTTTGGATTTAGTGTTTTATTTTTGTTATAGAATTGTTGCATATATGCTGCAGATGCGCAATAAGCTTTCGGATTTTTGATATTGGTCTTGGTGCAACCAAGAGGCCCCAAGATGTCTGTTTTATATATGTGAGCTTGTCAGTAGAACTCCTCCTACATATTTGGATTTAGTGTTATAATTTTGTTATAGAATTGTTGCATATATGCTGCAGATGCGCAATAAGCTTTCGGATTTTTGATATTGGTCTTGGTGCAAACAAGAGGCCCAAGATGTCTATTTTATATATGTGAGCTTTTCAGTGGAACTCCTCCTTCAGTTTTGGGTTTAGTGTTTTAATTTTGTGATAGAATGGTTGCATATAGTCTGCAGATGTGCAATAAAGTTTCAGAATTTTGATTCCGGTTCCGACTTTGGTAAATTTCCTGAAAGTCTCAAAGACCACTTATTTCTTGGAATTCTACCTAGCAACCATACATGTAGTAATTTGTTCAATTAGGACTAACATTTTCACAGTAACAAATTCACAGTAACTTCGGTATTTAGTTATTTCACCAATTTAATTTTCAAAAAAATTTGATTCTAAGTTTGGTAAATTTCCTGAAAGTCTCAAAGACCACTTATTTTTTGGAATTCTACCTAGCAACCATACTGTTAGGATTTGTTTCTATTTGGGCAAACATTTTCACCAATTGGTTTTCAAAAATGTTTGATTCCAATTTTGGTAAATTTCCTGAAAGTGTCAAAGACCACTTATTTTTTGGAATTTTACCTAGCAACCATACTGTTAGGATGTGTTTATATTAAGGCAATCATTTTCACCAATTGGATCTACAAAATAATTGATTCAAATTTGGTAAATTTCCTGAAAGTGTCAAAGACCACTTATTTTTTGGAACTCTACCTAGCAACAATAGTGTTAGGATTTGTTTCGATTAGGGCAATCATTTTCACCAATTGGATTTTCAAAATAATTGATTCCAAATTTGGTAAATTTCATGAAAGTCTCAAAGACCACTCATTTTTGGAAATTCTACCTAGCAACCGTATATCCTTGTATCCTTTCTTAGTAAAAGTAATGACTATCAATAATTTGATTTTAAAAATGTTGAGGAAAATTACCCCAAGGGTCAATAACGACTGTTTTCTATGTCAAACAGGTGAGTGCGGGGATGGCCATCATTTCTGATGGCACCACTTCTAGTTATATTTTAGTTTTATCTTCGTAAGTTATGTTTGTAGTACCGATCTATCCTTGTCTATGTTTGAATACTCGATGACTACAAAAGCTTTTCAAACTTTAACTTGGTACTGTTTTAGGGTTAGAGAAGTAACATGTACCATGATTTTAATTGGTTTTGTCTGAGGGTTAGCTAAAGACATTAACCAAGCAGCTACCTTACCTTACCTTACCTTTCAAAAACATATATGCATCACTTACCGTGTGACGGGTGCTGTTAACAGAGCAGGACATGCTTACCCTTCCGGAGCACCTGATGTCACTCTCAGTTTCACTGGAGTTCACACTGTGAGTGCCTTTGTTCTGAAAGTTGTAATTTCTGATTCTGTGCTTTGTATCTGTCTAACGTCATTGTTTTCTGTGTTCTCGTTTTTGTCCTGTCTTTGGACTTCGATTTTTGTGAATTTCACCCCTTTGTTCCTTCGGTATTCTACTGCCATTGTTACAATGGCTGAAAATTACAGTCACATGCTACAAACCTCTCCTTTACCTGTCCCGTTCCCCTATCATATCATATAAACATAGCAATAAAACATAAAACAGGTAGACTACTAACTCCATGACCGCAATCTTGAAAGGTGAGAAAATGACAATACTTAATTTTGAAAGATGGGTCAAGGGATGCTCACCATTTTCTTATTTTATTACATGATATTGAAGCCCTTAGACTTTCATAAATGATTGGAATAACAAACAACCGAAGTTACTGTTAACTTAGTTTTTGCATATGACTATTTGAACAACTAAATGTCTTTTCAATGAAGATGTTTTATATCTGTAGCTGAATTCATGCATGAGTGAAGGCAAATAAAGTGAAATGTCATATCGTAAGTAAGTTCTAACTTGAGGACAGCAAACGACAGATTAATGAACTTCTTTAGTGTTGACCTGCCACAAGGTATTTTTTGACAAGTATTATGAAGTGGAAAACTAATAGAAATGTAAATTCTAATGCACTTATGTTTGTAACGCTAATTTTGATTGGATGGCGTCAGAATTTTGAGGGGGTAAAACCCACGATTTACCGTCGGAACCAATAGCAACGTAACGGCGCAGACGAACACCAAACTTCCTGTCATTTAAAAATCGATTTCGAATGTTTTTTCTTCGGATTTGCATTAGAATAGAGATAACCAACCTGTATTTTAGGATCTTCAGGGGTAAATCATAGATTTTTACTGTCGCAAACATCCGTTTTCCGGCTCCGCTAACGCGTCGCCGGAAAAAGTGTCATCCCGTGGTAAAAAATGATATAAATATATGGCTACTGTTAATTATTTATTAAATAATCCCCCTTTTCCAGATTTTCACATGTTTTGGACTTTGTCATTGTAGCTCAATGCAAACCATATGTTGACCACTTGCGATCCACTACTCCTCCTAAACCACTTATTGGAATTTCATGAAACTTATGCAGTAGCTTAATTACATATTGTAGATGTGCACTATGCATTTTGTTTTCTAATACATGTATTTCCTTTTTCTACATATTTTGGATATATTTTGGACTTTATCATTTTAGTTATTTTAGTACAATGAAAACGATATGGTGACTATCTGGTATCCACTACTCCTCCTAAACCACTAATTGAAATTGCATGAAACCTATGCAGGAACTTAATTACAGTAGATACCAAGTGGTCAACATATGGTTTGCATTAATTGTAGATGTGCACTATGTGTTTGGTTTATCAATTCCCTTTTCAGATTTTTTACATGTTTTGGACTTTGTCATTATAGCTCAATGCAAACCATATGTTGACCACTTGGTATCCACTACTCCTCCTAAACCACTTATTGGAATTTCATGAAACTTTTGCAGTAGCTTAATTACATATTGTAGATGTGCACTATGCATTTTGTTTTCTAATACATGTACTTCATTTTTCTATTGTAGATGTGCACTATGTGTTTTGTTAATCAAGATTTCTCTTTTTCAGATTTTTTACATGTTTTGGACTTTGTCATTTTAGCTCAATGCAAACCATATGGTGACTATCTAGTATCCACTACTCCTCCTAAACCACTGAGTGGAATTTCATGAAACAGAAGCAGTAGCTTCATTACATATTGTAGATGTGTACTATGCATTTTGTTTTCCAATAATTCCCTTTTCCACAGATTTTTTTTTACACATTTTGGACTTTATCATTTTAATTATTTTAGTACAATGATAACGATATGGTGACTATCTGGTATCCACTACTCTTTCTAAACCACTGATTGGAATTTCATAAAACTTATGCAAGAACTTAATTACATTTTGTAGATGTGCTCTTGTACCCGTCAATTTTGACAACCAGGACATGCCTGTCATTTCCTTTTCTTATAAAAACCTACTAGAAACTTTTTTTTTTCAATTACTCTTCTATTACCTGTGATGCTAATTTCGAGGAGAACTACCCAAGCAGCTGAGACTGTTCCACGTCACCATATCGCTATGACCCTTGTGGACATATATTAACGGGGAATCTTAACATCAAAGTAGATAAGGAAGTCAGACAATTCTTTAGAAAAGGGCCTAAATATCGCCCGCCTTCAAAAATAAACTGGCAAGCATGCTTTGATATAATTAAAGACGCTGTAACCAATTATTGTAAAAAATGGTGCAAACGAGAAAGTGCAGACAAGCATGCTCTAAATTTGTTTAAAGATAAAATTATTACCAAGGTCACCAACAGATTAAATTTCTATAAAGATAATTATGTTGAGTCACCTCCTAAGCTGTCTGTAAATAGAATTAAGTCAAAACTGAAGGATCTTGTGAAAACATATGTGTTTGTACCTGTTGACAAGGCTTCTAACAACGTTGCTATTGTCTGAAAGAAATACTACATCGATTTCCAACAAAACGAACTGGACAAGTCAGACACTTTCAAACTTACCAATTGGGACGAAAAAAACGTTAACCAAACAACATTATAAGGATACAGGAATGCTTAAAGTTCCACCTAAAGATAACATCTTACCTACCATGTACTGGGTTCCGAAGCTTCACAAAAATCCCTTCAAACATTCGTTTTATTTCAGCATCTAGTAAGTGTTCTACTACCAATTTATCCATCCATTTAACTAGTTATCTTACTTGTATAAAGGGGTTGGTTATTAAATACTGTGAAAAAACTTATCAAAACTCTGGTGTAAATTACTTTTGGAGTGTAAAAAATTCTATTGAAGTTTTAGATAAACTACAATCTATCCAAAGACCAGTCTCATCTATCGATCGTTATGATTTTTCTACACTTTAAACTACTCTTCCACATAATTAATCCAAGTTGGGACATCTTATTAAATGGTCTTTTAAATTTTCTGGTCTGCAGTTCATTTGCTCTAACAAAAAGCATGGATTCTTCTCTAATATAACCTATAATAATCATTGTTCCTGGACATGTGATGATATGATTAATGCACTCAATCTTTTGCTGGACAATATTTTTGTTCGTTTTGGCAACACTATTTATCAACAGGTCATAGGTATTCCCAGGGGTACAAATTGTGCACCTCTCATTGCAGATCTTTTTCTTTTCTGTTACGAACGAGATTTCATGAAAAAACTTCAAAATGGAACCATACCTAATAGTAATAAACTTATTTCTATTTTCAATGATAACAGCAGGTATATTGACGATATCCTTACTATTGATAATCCTCAGTTTTTAGATTATGTAGACATTATTTATCCACAACAAAGCTAACAATGATTCCAAATCTTGCCCTTTTCTGGATCTGACTATCATTATTGACTCTGGTAAAATCAAATCCAAAATATATGATAAAAGGGATGATTTTGATTTCACTATTACTAATTTCCCTTTTTTTGACGGCGACATTCCCCATGCTCCATCCTACGGGGTGTATATTTCTCAACTGGTACGATTCGCACGAGTTTGTTCTACTCTTTATGATTTCAATGAACGTAACCGTACTATCACAGCCAAACTTTTACAACAAGGTTACAGATTTCATAAGTTGTTGAATACATTTAAGAAGTTTTGTAATTGATATGAACATGTAATATCTAAATATGTCGTTACTCGTAAACAGCTTATTACTATGGGCATTTCTAGTCCTCAATGTTACGGAAATGTTGTTAAAAATGCCAGAAATTGATTAAAAATCCAGAAAACTGGGATGTAACTTACATTCTTTACGTATTAGGGGATATCGGCAAGATATTCTGCTTGCATCCGTTAAACTAGCTTTGAGACCTAGTGACCTGAAAATTTGCACACATACTGGCCTCTCACTGATACTGCCGATGTCTATTGAAATTTATGATGATTCTTGACCAAACCCTTCGGGAAGTTTTGAGTTTGATTTTTCTTCCGTAGTGCGACAGTGTTCTACCAGCAGACTTGGCTCCTTGAGCTAACCGGCAGTTTAGCGGCGAGCACCCCTTGACCCATAATTCAAAATTACGTATTGTCGTTTTCTCTCCTTCCAAGATTGTGGTCGTGGAGTTAGTAGTCTACCAGTATTGCGTTTTATTCGTATGTTTTTATACTATAGGGAAACGGGACAGATAAAGGGGAGGTTTGGGTACCCATAAACCGGTTTAACCCTATCGCTGCCTTTTGCTAGTGCCGGTACCAAGTCCGGCTGTCCTGAGTTTCTATCGTTGTCTACGTTTGTCTTTTGTCTTATACGTGTTTTTCTTGTGTAGTTCCCTTGCAAATTGTTGCATGTAATTATAATTTTCAGCCATTGTAGGTGTTTCCTGTTATCCATTTTTTAACATT
>MJUU01058661.1:7634-23164 GCA_002080025.1 Modiolus philippinarum | reverse complement strand
AAGACTGCATGTTTTTCCATAAACCATCCACATTTCAAATTGAATGATACGTGCATTTCCTTTAACCTTGTATAAATGTAACTCTCAGGATGAAAAAAAAAACTTGACTTACAAATGTCCATTTCTATTTCATAAACATCCAACCCCCTACTTTGGGAAATTTTTACTGTTTGGATGAAAAGTAATATGTAATTGATGGTCATAACACAGATGTTGTATTACATGTATTTCATGGCAATATTGGTTTCATTTTGAAAACATGTTGATTAAAATGTTGATAATGATATGTGTCTGCTACTTTAGTTCCATTTCAACTGGAGTATCTGCAAACAGCCATTTGATATAAATATCATTTGAAAATCATATAATTACACAATACAATTCCACCAAATGTAAACACAAATATAAAATCATACATTCATTTGATGAATGGAATGAATTGAATTCATGCATAAAATATACCCCTTCCCTTTCTCTTCCAATTCATGCAAGAGCTTAACAGAGGTTTCATCCAAATACATCTATAGTGTTTTGGAGTACTGTAAAACACTCAGTACTATATTACAATCTGGAACAATACAGATGAATTAGTCCTTAACATTAAATATTCAATAAATGAAATGAATTTCAAACACCCTAATTAAGAAGTACATGTACTAGTAAAAATAATATACCTAGAAAGACCACCCATTTTTCTGTCTGTATCCAGTTCCATGACTTTTTCCCTGAGTTTGTGGTACTCTGTTTTACACTCGGTCAACTCTATAGCAGATGACTACAATGATATATACAGTATTATACATAATGTAACAGTACAATGCTTTGTACTGATAAGAGTATTGTATTGCTATAAGTCATGCCAACAATGAGTTATGATTTGTACTGATAAGAGTATTGTATTGCTATAAGTCATACCAACAATGAGTTATGCTTTGTACTGATAAGAGTATTGTATTGCTATAAGTCATGCCAATAATAAGTTATGATTTGTACTGATAAGAGTATTGTATTGCTGTAAGTCATGTCAACAATGAGATATGCTTTGTACTGATAAGAGTATTGTATTGCTGTACTGATAAGAGTATTGTATTGCTATAAGTCATGCCAAAAATGAGTTATGCTTTGTACTGATAAGAGTATTGTATTGCTATAAGTCATGCCAACAATGAGTTATGCTTTGTACTGATAAGAGTATTGTATTGCTATAAGTCATGCCAATAATGAGTTATGATTTGTACTGATAAGAGTATTGTATTGCTATAAGTCAAGCCAACAATGAGTTATGATGACAATAAATAGAAACAAACACATTTTAACATTTAATCTATGATAATGATGTGTTTATTCACAATTTATATAATAATGGAATTCATCTTCGTGCTTTTCAGGATTAGAGTAGCTGCTGCACTATCACATAGTTTTTTTGGGAAAACTGACAATTTCATGAATGTTAAAAATTGTTCCTTGTGCCTTGAAATTCCTGGTGTGAAAACTTCACAAAATGAAATTGGTGACACCAATCAGGAAAAGATATTGTATGAGTACGATATTCATGCTTAATTCTATCCCAAAACTTACCTACTGTTAGCAAATTATTTATGCTTTTACTTCTTTGTTTTTACTGAAATGACTCTTTCAATATCTAAAATGTTTCCAATTATATCACAAAAAATGTGCTGAATTGAATGATCAGTTTTTCTGCCTATGAGATCAAATGTTACAAAACACTAAGTTTTGTTTTAAATAAGTAGTTATACTAATAAACAGACTTGTTTTTTTATGTGTATCCTTTAATGTTTGTAGCAAATACATAAGTATTCTTCTGTGTCAATATTCCTAAATGGTGTAAAACACAAAATAATGTAATTCAGACATCAATTTCTTTAGATACGCTAGTTGAGGATTATAGACACTAATTGGTCATTGTTGATGAAACAAGAGTATATTTGGTTGGCAGAAAAAAAATAGTAATGGTGCATTACGTGATACCCCGCCACATTTCACAAAATTTCTAAGTAAAAAGGGGCATAACTCCAGAACTATGTGTACCATTGAACCTAAAATTATATTTGGCCTGTGTTTTGTGGTAAACAATTTACATACCAAGTTTGAAGACTATGTTATTTCATTCACACTTTATAAGTATGAAACCCTAAAATTTGCAAAAGTCAAAGTTTCAAGGGGCATATAAATCCAGAACCCCTTGGACCTCTGCGACCAAAAATTGAACTTGACCTGAGTTTTGTGCTAAACAACTTACATACCAAGTTTGAAGACCTTGCGTTATTTCGTTCACAGTTATCAGTCGGAAACCCTAAAATTCACAAAATTTCAAAGTTTCAAGGGGCATAACTCCAGAACCCCTTGGACCTCTGAACCCAAAATCGAACTTGATCTGAGTGTTGTAGTAAACAACTTACATACTAAGTTTGAAGACCTTGTGTTATTTCGTTCACAAATTATCAGTCGGAAACCCTAAAATTCTCAAAATTTCAAAGTTTCAAGGGGCATAACTCCAGAACCCCTTGGACCTCTGAACCCAAAATCGAACTTGACCCGAGTATTGTAGTAAACAACTTACATACCAAGTTTGAAGACCTTGTGTTATTTCGTTCACAAGTTATCAGTCGGAAACCCTAAAATTGGCAAAATTTCAAAGTTTCAAGGGGCATAACTCCAGAACCCCTTGGACCTCTGAACCCAAAATCAAACTTGACCTGAGTTTTGTAGTAAACAATTTGCATACTAAGTTTGAAGACCTTGTGTTTTTTCGTTCACAAGTTATCAGTCGGAAACCTTCGGGGGACGGACGGACAGATGGACGGACGGACACACGACTGAGGGTATCACATAATACCACGCCATTTCGTGTGTCGGGGTATAAAAAGTTGAAAACCCAGCAAACCTCATGTTCATCATGTTTTTTAATTTTTTAATCCTCAAAAAATGACCCTAGTTCTGCTTTGAGTAATCTGACAATATTATGTTTACATATTCCTTTTTCTCTATTAACTATATTAAAGTATAATTATAATTTTATGCATTCCAACAAATGCTGTCTTTGTATTTGATTTTATATTTTACCAAGCTATATTGTCTTGAAGAGAAGTCTTAAAAAAATAAAAGAAAATTTGTTTGTGTGACATGCATGCACCTGCCAGATATATATAGCAAACAAGAAGTCAACGATTTGAAAAGGGGAGACATGGTACAACTCATCATACCAAAGCTTCAGATCAAATATCAAATAATTCCTTCATACACAAGCTGAGAAATCCTTGAGGAAAATTTTGGACATGTCTACCTATGAACCGACGGACGGACAAGGATAAAACTTAATGCCCCTGTCGCCTTTTAAAAATAATATCTTTGTTTTTCATGATATTGGTCACTGGAATTGAAAGTTGTAATGTAAAGTGAAATGATTAATTCTTACCTCTACAAGATATCTGAGATATGCCACTCCATGTCTGTCTGATGAAGCATCCATTTTCATATGTGTATTATGTTTCATTAATGCCGTAATACGAGATAAGTATGGTGTGTAATATGCCAGTGATGATGATCCAAAATCTTCTTCTAAAGGTATAGGCTCAGACACTGTATGCCAACCCTACAATAGAAAAACAAAATGCTAGTGCCACAGGCTCAGACACTGTATGCCAACCATACAACACAAAAACAAAATGCTAGTGCCACAGGCTCAGAAATTGTATGCAAACCCTGCAAATGGAAATACAAAATGTTACTGCCATAGGCTAAGACACTTCATGCCAACCCTAGAATACAAATACAACATTTATTTCCATAGGCTCTGATACTGTATGCTAACCCAAAAATAGAAATTCAAACTTTTTGTGCCATAGGCCCAGACACTGTATGCCAAACATAAAATAGAAATTCAAAATGTTAGTACATTTTATCATAGGCTAAGAAACTATATTATAACCCTAAAATAGATATACAATAAATATTGTAATTCATGCTTATTTTTATATGACATAATATCATCAGCTCATTAACCATCAACTGTGTCAGTGATTCATCAAAATTAGCTGACTGATTTGATTTGTAATAAAAACATCAATTTTTACTGTATAGACTTATATCATATATAACATGGCCATCCAATCAACCATCATACAACTACTTTCTCCTGTACATATAAGGTATACTCACCCATTCACATTCACATAATGTATGTACACAGTATCTCCCATCTCTAAAATTGATTTCTAATTCTTCCATATTTTTCTTCTCTTCTGCACTCTTTTCATCTTTCTTATCTACAAACATACAAATATTTTTCTTAAGTTTTGTTAATTAACAAACAGAGTCATACCATCTTTTAAATTTTAACTGTTTTTCAAAAAGAAGTTAATTCCGAACTTTAGTTGTTGATATTACCAGAAATCAAATGTATTTTTGTGTTGCCTGCACACATAGATTGGGGCAACATATAGGGATATCTTCAGTCGTCTTGCATTGTTGTTGTTGTTGTCATCTGTCCAACTTTTACGTAACACTTTTCTCAGTAACTACAAGTCACAAGCATTTGAAATTTGGTATGTGGCTTTAGTATGAATTTCCATAGTGCGCTTATCAAATTCAGTTATGTTGGACATCAACTTACTGTTTAACAACTTGGTATATTTTCAACAAATACTGTCAATAGAAAAAAAATTTGTGACACTTTTCTAAGTAACTACATATTAAAGCATCTTGAAATATGGTAATTGACTCTAGTATGGGTTTCCATATTGCACTTATCAAATTCAGGTCTGTCTGACATCTACTTCCTGTTTACTGACTTAAGAATATTTTCAAGAAATAATGTCAGTAATAAAAATTTTCGTAACATTTTTCTCAGCAACACATATCTCAGCCACTTGAAATTTGTGTGGGGCGACACAAAAATGCATTTTATATCTGGTAATATCACTAACTTAAGTTTTGAATTTACTTCTTTCTGAAAAACATATAAAATGAATGATGAGAATAACTAAGAAAAAAAATTTGTATGAGTGGCATGCCAAAGTCTTCCTGACATTATTGTGGCACATTTTCAGTGAAGCATGTTGGGTTTACTAAGAATTTATTTTTATTTGTGGTATACCAATTTTCCTTGTTTTGGTGGGTGTCCGGAAACCATAAATTCAAATCCTCAACAAAATATGATTTTCTTGTTCAAGTTTTAAACAGAGATTGAAGACCACAATGAAGGACCTGTTCTAAAAAGACATAATTGAGCAAGTATAAACCTTGCATTTGTCTACAGACAAAGAAAAATCTGCTGTATGGCATTCCCTAGAACCTTTTATGACAACAAAAACAAGTTCCATTGTATTATTTCAATGTTTTCTCATTTAACAAAAGTAGTTAACTGTCTTCCTGTTTTGTTTTTGCACTACACTAGTGTTGATTTTTATGTTTTTGGTTTAAATTTTTTTAAAAAACCCTTAATGAACTTTTATTCTTTTATTAAGTTAAACTAACTAGAGGCTCAGAGACTGAGTCTGTATCACTCACCTGTCAAATGCTTAGCTATGTTCTTCATTAGCACCCGCGTTTTTTGTCTGATCCTATTGAAATGAATTATTTTCGCAAAGGACCTATACATTAAGTTAAATTTGCTTGATTAGTTTCAGAGATGATGATTATAAGGATGTTTATCTCATTCCTGGCTCCAATGTTAAACTATGTTGTGCACTGGAGGCCATGTTTTTGTCAGATCGAAATGAAATTGTAAAGTACCTTCCATACATCCTTACTGTAAAGATTGGTTGAATTTGCTTCAGTGGTATCAGAGGAGAAAATGAAAATGTGATTTTCCCTTAGGGTCCAATGTTAAATTATGTTCAGTGATGGCAGTCATATTTTTTATGGGATCAGAAACTTTTCGGCAATCTATGTGAAGGACCTTCCATACATCATTTCTGTAAAGTTTGGTTCAATTTGCTTCAGTAGCTTCAGAGGAGATAGCAAATATGTGCTTTTCCCATAGGGTCCCATGTTTTTTAAAACTATGTTCTGCACTGACAGCCATGTTTTTTGGAAGATTGGCAAAATTTTGGTAATCTAAGTAAAGAACCTTCAATACATCATTCCTCTTAACTTTGATTCAATTTGTTTCAGTAGCTTCAAAGGAGTTAGTCAATATATGCTTTTTCCCATAGGGTCCAATGTTAAACTATGCCCTGCAATGACGGTCATGTTTTTTAGCGGATCGGAAAAATTTCGGCAAACTAAGTAAAGGACCTTCCATACATCATTCATATTAAGTTTGGTTCAATTTGCTTCAGTAGCTTTAGAAGAGATAGCAAATATATGCTTCTCCCATAGGGTCCCATGTTAAATTATGATCTGCGCTGGTGGCCATGTTTTTTGGCAGATCGGAAAAATTTCAGCAATCAATGTAAAGGACCTTCCTTACATCATTCCTGTAAAGTTTGGTTCAGTTTTGCTCAGTTGTTTCAGAAGAGATAGCCAAAATGTGCATTTTCCCATTGGGTCCCATGTTAAACTATGTTCGTCCCTGGCGGCCATGTTCTTTGGCGGATCGGAAAAATTTCAGCAATCTTTGTGAAGAACCTGTAAAGTTTGGTTAAAATTGGTCCATTGGTTTCAGAGGAGATAGTCAAAATGTGAAAAGTTTACGGACAACGACGACAGATGACGACAGATGGATGCCAAGTGAGCTAAAAAGGAAATGTTTATACTACAATTTTTTTTTTTTAAATAATAATACCCTTTATTGAAATCTTTACATATGTTAGTTGATACATCAAGTACCGGTGTCATATGGAATTTTGAACCCCCAAAAAATTGACCCCAGGTTCAAAATTCCATATGGAAAATTGACCTCGGGGTCAAAATACCATATGGAAAATTGATCCCGGGGTCAGTTTTATCCCATTTTATTTTGAACCCCATCATGGAATATCGAACCCCCTTTATTTCATATTCTCAATAAGGGGGTTCAAAATCCCATGGTAGGGGGGTCAAAATACCATGGTTGACAAAAATGTCACAATTTTCAGATGGAGGTGCAAATTTCCATGACAAGGGGTCAGAATACCATGGCAGCATAGAGAAATTAATATATTAACATACAATTTACATGTTTTGAGAGGGGGTTTAAAATCCCATGGTAGGGGGTCAAAATACCATGGTTGACAAAATGTCACAATTTTCAGATGGGGGTGCAAAATTCTACGACAGGAGGTCAGAATACCATGGCAGGATTGAGAATTAATATCTCAATGTACAATTTACATGTCTTGAAAGGGGGGTTCAAAATCCCATGGTAGGGGGGTCAAAATACTATGATTGACAAAATGTCAGAATTTTCAGATGAGGGTGCAAAATTCGATGATAGGGGGTTAGAATGATAGGGCAGGATAGAAAATTAATATCTTAACATACAAGAGGGTTTCAAAATCCCATGGTAGGGGGATCAAAATACCATGGTTGACAAAATGTCACAATTTTCAGATGGGGTGCAAAATTCCATGACAGGGGGTCAGAATACCTTAGAAAGATCGAGAATTAATATCTCAATGTACGATACCTTATCTCAGCCTGGTTAACGTAAGTAAAAACTTACTGGTAGGTAAGTATTTGTTAGTTAACATTATACAATTATGGCACTTCCACGAGATCAATATGGGGTTTAACGGAGCAATAAAGTAATATTGAACGAGGGTTTACCCCGAGTTCAATATTATCTTTTGTGCTCCGTTAAACCCAATATTGATCGAGTATAGAAGTGCCATAATTGTTTTATTATATTTGATTGACATGACAAGTCTCTTATGACAAATAAAAAGGGCGTGGTATATCTATTGTGGGTGTTAAAGGGGTGTGGCCTGTAAACGTCAATCAAAGTTACTGTGCAATATGATGATTTATCACGATCAACTGTGCAATATGATGTTTTATTGAGTAAGTGCATTTCTATACTTTTTACATAGAAATAAAAGTACAAATATAATAATATATGTTATTCGGGAATCTTCACAGGGGATACGGGTTCATATTCCCTGTCTGTGTTTTATATTCCCTGAGCCGTCAGGCGAAGGGAATATAGGGCACAGACAGGGAATATGAACCCGTATCCCCTGTGAAGCCCGAATAACTTTTATATTCTGCTAGAAGTGCTATAATTTTCTGTTAAAAGTGTTTAAAAACTGTGATTTTGCTACCACGGGGATACGGTCTCATATCCCCTGTCAAGGTAACCAATCAAATTGCAGGATTTACCTGGATATTTCACTTCAGCAGAATATATAAAAATATCAATAATATTCTATGTACATATACACATCCAAAACTTAATACTATTTCTTTCATGTTCACAACAGTATCACAATTTAGTGTATAATGCTTTAAATTAGATTTCAAAAAGAGGTATTATTATTATATATTATACTTTACCATTATATTTGTCCCATTTGGCTTTATTAACGCTGCCGGTCCATGTAACAGTATATGGACCGGCAGCCCAGTCCATATAATATATTGTGACGTCACAATTACCTTTTCTATTTGTGATGACAGAGTGAAGGTGTTTAATTTCAATTAACAAAAATAAATTGTACTGTGTTTTAAACATTATTTGTTGCATTTTGAACGAATTATCACAAGTAATTTATTTAATCCATTTTATGGTAATATTTTAACCTTGGAAAATGTTTTGAGTGAAATAATAGAAGGAAGAAAAGAATGAAACTGGTATATATTTCTGGAATTAAAGTATAATATATCAAATAGTTCATGTCAATTCCGGCCAAATGGCAGTTTATGGACCTTGTGGTCACCCTAAAAATACTATATGGACCTCAGCTTCGCTTCGGTCCATATACTATTTTTGGGGTGACCACTCGGTCCATAAACTGCCATATGTCCCTCATTGCCATGAACTATTTGATAAATATATGTAAAAGAAAAGAGATTTAACAGTAAAAGGAAAGAGTCAAAAAGAAAAGAATAAAATAAGAAGGAAGAACTGTTTTCGAAGAAAAGGAATCAGGGTTATATGCTGTTACTTTCCGTGTAAACTATACATTTCTCAGATGACACATCATCATATAGTATTCTTTTTAATCATGAAATAATTTGTACCATTGCAACCATTTCTGTTTGAAAATATCAATTTGATTATTACTTATTGCTATACTTTCCTGTATATCATACACATTCTTCATGTATATTCTTAAAGAATGTATAGATAGATTTTTCTCTTTACATCTCATGGAATATATAAAATACTTAATACTAAGAATTAAAAAGTTTTCTATTTGTTGTTTTTCTAAGTCCTCTACTAATAATACTAAAAGTTTATACTACAATTAATACAAGTGGCTAATGTGAATAATGTATGGAGTTATGATAATGTCTGATGATTACCAAATTACATAATATCAACACATTACTATGAATTGTTCATTATAGCTGACACTTTAATTACAGTTACAATTTTGATTTTGGGTGTTTTGACACTAATAATTGAGCCATAAATTTTAGAATTTTTACTTTTACTATATTTTTTTTTATTGAAAAAGTGGCAATCCACGAATTAACATACTCCACGAAATGTCTTTTTTTCTCTACCCACGAAAATTGGTATCCATGAAATTAAATGAATTCACAGTAATTCATAAAAAGCAGGATCTGTTTTTATATAAAAATTTCTACTTAACAGGTTGTACACGTTGTTGGAAATCCATTTGAAAATCACTAATATTCTGTTTTGTATTTAAGTTCAAGTCAATTAGATCACAGTTCAATGCCGTATTCCTCGTATTAAGCGCCCCTGCTGCTATAAGCGCCCCTGCCTCTATAAGCGCCTCCCACCCTTAATTTCATTTGAAATCCTTAAAAGCCCCCTCAAAATTCCCACCAGAAACCATAATTTTGGTATTTATTTCATAAGTTTTCCGTCATTTATTTGTTTTTAATCAATTGTGCATGCGTATGCCTCCGAGTTTCCGGTTGTAAACAATCAAGTTATCATGTTTTTTGTTTGCATTTCGGTAGAAACAACTGATCCGCTTTATTCTTTTCCTCTGTTTGTCAAAGATTTGTATAGGGGAAGCATTTTTATATTGATTACATAGTGTACTTATGAAAGATCAAAGAATTTCTTTACAAGAGCTTCGTTTTGGAACACAGTTTTTGTCCTACTTAATAAGCGCCCCTGTTTTTAAATTTTCTAAGTGCCCTGGGAGCTTAATACAAGGAATACTGTATTTATTTTTAAATTTGCTACCTTTGTTCAATTGGCATTTAAATAAAGTTGCATATTGAAACTTTACCATTCAAATTTAGAATAAGACAATATTACTAGCTTCTTACATGATGGCAGATCAAAGATCAGCTTGTAAGAATTTCAATCTCCATTGAAGAGCAGCAAAATAAGAAAATAAGACAAAGAATTTCTTACATGAGTAAAAGATATAACAAACATTAATTTTGATTGAATTCAGATGACCATTTCAACCATTAAACATGTCCCGATATCTTAAATACAGAAGCAAAGTTCCCACCTCTTTCAACATTCTTTCCATTGTGACTTCACACCAATGTGAGTTTTTGTCATACTTTGTTGATTCATAAAAATAATCAGTTCTGATTGGTGATTTAAAGAGTGACAACAAGTGCACCTGAGTTCATCTTTACTTCGTCGTCTTACCACACTAACGGTAAGTTACTGAAGAAATATGTCACATTTTTGTCCCCCGTCGCAACGCGGAGCGGGGACATAGAAATGCAGGGCGTCCGTGTGTTCGTGTGTCCGTCCGTCACACTTTCTTGTAAGCGCTCTCATGCATACAAATTAAAATGGATTTTCATGAAATTTATACCAAATGTTTGTATCACTAATACCTTGGTCAAGTTCGAAAATCAGCCTTGGTCGATACTTTTTGATGGAGTTATTGGACTTTGACGGAAATCATGACTCTGTTTTATCCAAAAATTGACCTTGTAAGCGCTCTCATGCCTACAAATTTTGACGGATTTTCATGAAATTCACACCAAATGTTTATACCATTAATACCTTGGTTAGGTTCGAAAATCAGTCTTGGTCGATATTTTTTGACGGAGTGATGGGACTTTGACAAAAATAACGACATGATTTTAGCCAAAAATTAACCTTGTAAGTGCTCTCATGGCTACAAATTTTGATGTATTCTTATGAAATTTATAGTAAATGTTTATACCACTAATACCTTGGTTAAGTTCGAAAATCAGCTTCGGTCGATATTTTTTTGTCGGAGTTATGGGACTTTGTCGAAAATAATGACTCTGTTTTGTCCAAAAATTTACCTTGTAAGCGCTCTCATGGCAACAAATTTTGACAGATTTTCATGAAAATTATACCAAATGTTAATTCCACTAATTATAATACCTTGGTCAAGTTGGAACATTTGCCGTGGTCGATCCTTTTTGTATCCACACATATTTAATTTTGGAACTGCCCTGAATGTTTGAAAATATATCAATTTCATATACAATATACTAGTGTATTGCATGAGCGGCACGGGACCCAGGAATTCTATTCTTGTGCATCTTAATTTGTAATGTTTGCTGATCTGAAGATTTATAGTACATTCATACAGAAGACTGTGTCATATATGTGCAGAAGTTATAAAAAAACAAACCTTTCTCTTTTAATATATCAACAACAAAAAGTCTGGGATATGGTAAACCTGTGTCTTGGGATATGGCATACTGGGTAATTTGGTGGTGGAACTTCCGCTGTGCTAGTTCGTATAATTCCTAAAAATACATTAAATTTCTCATGAATAGTAATAATGTATATTTCAAGAGTCAACCACAGAAATGAAATAATAGCTACTTTATTTTCTTTCAAGGAAGAGTTTACTTAAGACAATACTGATGGTATGAAGGGTTAATAGTTTGTTATTAAGGTAGATAGACACTGTTGCGCTGCGCAATTCAATCGCGCATTAGAAAAATAATGAGTCGGTTACCAATAAATTACATCATAAACTATCTGTTCAAAATTACATCAAATTCTCGTGGATAAAAAGCTCATTTCTTTTGAGCTAAAAATTGCCTTTCCATATTTTCCCTGTGCATTCTATGTAAATTAAGGTGAAAAAATGTCTAAAAATAGGCAAATTTTTATCTCATTTCTAGAAAAAACAAGCACGGTGACCCATACTTTTTATTACAGATCTCGGGTAAGTAGAATTGGTTCTTATATGCCGACTTGCAGCAAAATCTCATAGATTTGAATATTAATGTCTATCTACCTCAAATTAAAAATATCACTTTTGACAACAATACTTAAATAAACTGAATTTCTATTTACTTTTTGACGCGATTTATACCTACATCAGGACAATTAAAAGTACAATTTTAATATTTGTTAACTATGAAGAAAACACACAGACTTACTTGGAAAGACAGGTTATCTTTCTTGTTAGAACTTTCCTGCGTATTCTTTTTAGATGATTTCTTGTTCTTTTCATTTGATTCTTTTTTAGTTGATTCAGCATCTCCTGACTTGATGTCTTTAAGATATCCTTGTGCTAAACTCAGAAGTTTTTCTTTTCCTTCATTTTCAGAAATATTGCGGAAATCTATCAATGGGTATTGTTGTTTAAATGCCAACAAATTTACCTGAAATAATTGTACAAATTATTATCTATAAAAGATCCTAATCAAAGGTCTAACACTGCATGGACTCAATAAAAAAAATAAGTTTTCTTTAAGTAAGCAGAATACTAATATTCTTTTTGTTTCAGTAGCACATTACTGAAAACTTTTCTCCGTTTACATGTAGATTAAAAAAAACAGTTCATTAATTACGATTTTCTTAAATTAAAGAAGTACACTTCGTCTTGTAAATAATTGAAGAATATAACCATTCTGTGCTTTCTCTTTATAAAAATTGTGAAAAAGTGCTAAAGAAATTATAATTTTTTGAAGTGTCTTTGAAAATACCTACTTCACTTTTCTTCCAGTTATCTCCCTGTCCAACAACAGCGATTATAATTGGTATCTGTAATGTCAGAGCAGCAAAGTTTAACTCGGTCATAGAATTACTGGATGCTGCATACTCATCTGATACAAACGCTACCATCAACTCACTGTTTAACAATCCCTTAGCAATGTCATCTAATAAACCACTCTGCAAAAAACATGTATAATGGAGTGTTTTATCCCTTGGCTATGTGATCATATGACATATTAAATACTCATATAAATATCTATAACAGGCTTACTGGTGAAATGTGAGAAATCATTGGCAAGCTGGAAAGAACAAAGTCGATAGTCGGGTCAACCACACATGAAAATAATATTCCTTACAAATGAACTTCAGCAAGGTACTCTTGTCACAATATTAGACCCTGTGATTCACTCCTCTGGAAAAGTAAGGTAACCCTCAGGTGACCTTACTTTCTCTGGGAGAGAATTGATTCTCTGGGAGAGAATCTGCCAGGTCACACGCCAACTAAGGTGATAATTGTATAATACTGAGAAAAATACATTTAAAGCTGACTGTTCAATAACCCCTTGGATATGTTATCTGATAGACAAGTCTATAAAATTAAAAATGACAAGTCTAAGAAAGCTGTCACGTTTACTGTAGTCCAATAATAAAGATCAATATTCTTAAGATTTTTACAATTCATTAAACGATTAATGTAATTGCTGATGAAAACTGATCACTTTATCTGTTTCAGGTACACTTCTGTCAAAACATGAACTACTGACAAAAAACATATGAGAATGGAATGCACCTTCTATATTTTGTCCCGTCTGGTGTCACCACTGCACTATCAGGTTTTGCTTTGTAATGTCGTAATACCGGGAAAATTCACGTACAAGGAACAATTTTTTAACATTCGTGAAATACCAGTTTTCCCGCTAACTACCCGTTGATAGTGCAACAGCGACACCAATCGGGAAAAGCTGGAAGGTGAATTCCATTTGTCAAACAACTTCAACTTGAAATGATACGTTTGGCAAACTATGCTATTTTCATCAATTTAATACTAAAAATAACTAAAAGATGATTTCTACAAAATTGGAGAAACCTCGACAAGGTTTATCTTTTTTATGTAAAAGTAATAAAAATTATTACGTCAAATATGTCCTATGAATCATATCTCTTTAACAAAGTGATGATAAGCCAATTTTTTTTACCCTATGTTCAGATATCTATGTTAAACAGCACATATAATAAAATGTTAAATATACGAACCATTCCAAAACCAATTCTCTTGGTATCTAACCAGCATGGTACACCACTGGCTGTCAGAAAACCTGCAATATCTCTAGGATCTGGAGTGTAGGCATAGGACTGTGGTTCTGCTCTGAAGTGATACAGAAAATGTAGCAGACAGACGGATGGACGGACGGACGGACGGACAATCGGACATTGGTATACCATCATACGTCCGTCATTAGACGGGCGTATAATAAAAAAATTATGAACAAACTAGAATATGAACAAAAGTCATCAATGTAACTTACATATCTAAGTCAATGCCTCAAGCAGTGCTAAAAAAGTCTGGAAAAGTGTTATTTCATGACATATGCAGAACCTAAATTTACTGTACCTCGGAATTTTGTTATTTTGTTTTGAACTCTCCAAAAGGGCTACAAGAGAAGGGGCAGTCGGAAATGACAGCTAATCCCCTCGCCCGTTTATTGAATGTTTGTCTAGTAATATATACACTCAAGGTAGTTGTACTATTCAAGATCTGGCTTGTTACTTACATCTGAGCCAGTCATGCAAGAAATGTTGTAACCTTATTTCAATCAGGAGCCTCATACCTAAAGCATATATGCATCTACTGATGAAAGATTAATCTTCTGCAAGTTGTAGTATCTAAAATCCAGACTAACACCAACTTTATCCTAAGTCACTCATGCGTGAAATGTAGGTCAAAATGACCTTATTTTCATCTGGAGCTTTGTAACTTTACAAGATGCATTTACATACAAAATATTATTCTTCTACGAGTTGTAGTATCTAAAATCCAAGCTGTAAAACAAACTTTAACCTAAGTCACTCATGCATGAAATGTAGGTCAAAGTGACTCAATTTTCATCTGGAGCTTCCTAACTTTACAAGACACCTCTACATACAAAATATGATTCCTCTACAAGTTGTAGTATCCCAGATCTGGACTCTTACAAAAACTTTAACCTAAGTCACTCATGTATGAAATGTAGGTCAAAGTGACCTAATGTTTATCTGGAGCTTCCTAACTTTATAAGATGCATCTACTTATAAAATATTATTCCTCTACAAGTTGTAATATCACAGATCTGGACTCTTACAAAAACATTTAACATAAGTTACTCATGCATGAAATGTAGGTCAAAGTGACCTTATTTTTATCTGGAGCTTTGTAACTTTACAAGATGCATCTACATACAAAATATTATTCTTCTACGAGTTGTAGTATCTAAAATCCAAGCTGTAACACAAACTTTAACCTAAGTCACTCATGCATGAAATGTAGGTCAAAGTGACCTAATTTTTA
>MJUU01058659.1:0-12543 GCA_002080025.1 Modiolus philippinarum | reverse complement strand
TGTTATTTTTTTTTAAATATCATAACGATAATTGAAGATATATTTGTTTTTTGCTGCAGATCGCTGATATTCTGAAAAATATTTCTCTTTTTTTGAAATATGATGGCGATAATTGCCGATATTTCTGATATTCGCTGATATCTTTTTGAATAATATTACGATAATTGAAGATATATCTCCTATTTGCTAGATATGGCTGATATTCTTAAACATATTTCTATTTTCTTTGAAATATCATAGCGATAATTGAAGATATTTATGTTTTTTGCTGCTGATATTCTAATAGATTTTTGTCTTTCTTTTAAATATCATGGCGATAATTGCAGATATTGCTGATATTGGCTGATATTTTTTTTAATATCACAGCCATGGTAGAAGATATTTATGTTTTTTTTGCTGGTCATCGCTGATATTCTTAAAGATATTTCTGTCTTTTTTAATCATAGCAATAATTGCCAATAATTCTAATATTCGCTGATATCTTTTTAAATATTATTACGATAATTGAAGATATTTCTCTTATTTGCTGGATATCGATGATATTCTTAAAGATATGTCTATTTTCTTTGAAATATCATAACGATAATTGCCGATATTTCTGATATTTGCTGATATTTCTTTTAAATATCACAGCGATAATGGAAGATATTTATGTTTTTTTGCTGGATATCACTGGTATTCTTAAAGATATTTCTGTTTTCCTTTGGGAAATCATAGCGATAATTGCCAATATTCAAATAGTCGCTGATATCTTTTTGAATATTATTACGATAATTGAAGATATTTCTCTTATTTGCTGGATATCGCTGATATTCTTCAAGATATTTCTATTTTCTTTGAAATATCATGGCGATAATTGCCGATATCTCAGAGATATTGGCTGATATTTTTTTTAATATCACAGCGATAATGGAAGATATTTATGTTTTTTTGCTGGATATCACTCATATTCTTAAAGGTATTTCTGTTTTCCTTTGGAAAATCATAACGATAATTTTATTTTAAATATCGTAGCGATAATTGAAGATATTTATGTTTTTTGCTGCTGATATTCTAATAGATTTTTGTCTTTCTTTTAAATATCATGGCGATAATTGCAGATATTGCTGATATTGGCTGATATTTTTTTTTAATATCACAGCGATGGTAGAAGATATTTATGTTTTTTTTTGCTGGTCATCGCTGATATTCTTAAAGATATTTCTGATGTCCTTTGAAAAATTATAGCGATAACTTCCAATAATTCTAATATTCGTTGATATCTTTTTAAATAATATTACGATAATTGAAGATCTTTCTCTTTTTTGCTGGATATCGATGATATTCTTAAAGATATGTCTATTTTCTTTGAAATATTATAACGATAATTGCCGATATTTCTGATATTGGCTGATATTTCTTTTAAATATCACAGCGATAATGGAAGATATTTATGTTTTTTTGCTGGATATCACTGGTATTCTTAAAAATATTTCTGTTTTCCTTTGGAAAATCATAGCGATAATTGCCAATATTCTAATAGTCGCTGATATATTTAAAATATACCGATAATTGAAGATATTTGTGTCATTTGCTTCATATCGCTGATATTCTTAAAGATATTTCTATTTTTTTTAAATATCATACCGATAATTGCCAATATTTCTGATATTGGCTGATATTTTTTGAAATATCACAGCGATCATTGAAGATACTTTTGTTTTTTGCTGCAGATCGCTGATATTCTGAAAGATATTTATCTTTTTTGAAATATCATAGCGATAATAGAAGATACTTATGTTTTTTTTTGCTGGATATTGCTGATATTCTTAAAGATATTTCTGTTTTCCTTAAGAATCATACCGATAATTGCTGATAATTCTAATATTCGCTGATATCTTTTTAAATATTATTAGGATAATTGAAGATTTTTCTCTTTTTTGCTGGATATCGATGATATTCTTGAAGATATTTATATATTCTTTGAATTATCATAGCGATAATTGCCGATATTTCTGATATTGGCTGTTTTTTTTTTTAAATATCACAGCGATAATGGATGATACTTATGTTTTTTGCTGGATATCGCTGATAATCTTGAAGATATTTCTGTTTTCTTTAAAAAATCATACCGATAATTGCCAATAATTATAATATACGCTGATATCTTTTTTAAATACCATCACGATAATTGAAGATATTTCTGTTATTTGCTGCATATCGCTGATATTCTTAAAGATATTTATATATTTTTTAAAAATCATACCGATAATTGCCGCTATTTCTGATATTGGCTGATATTTTTTGAAAGATCACAGCCATAATTGAAGAGATTAATGTTTTTTGCTGCATATGGCAGATATTCTGAAAAGATATTTCTCTTTTTTGAAATATCTTAGCGATAATTGCCGATATTTCTGATATTGGCTGATATTTTTTTAAATATCACAGCGATAATGGAAGATATTTATGTTTTTTTGCTGGATATCACTGGTATTCTTAAAAATATTTTTGTTTTCCTTTGAAAAATCATAGCGATAATTGCCAATATTCAAATAGTCGCTGATATCTTTTTTAAATATTATTACGATAATTGAAGATATTTCTCTTATTTGCTGGATATCGCTGATATTCTTCAAGATATTTCTATTTTCTTTGAAATATCATGGCGATAATTGCCGATATTTCTGATATTGGCTGATATTTTTTTAAATATCACAGCGATAATGGAAGATATTTATGTTTTTTGCTGGATATCACTGATATTCTTAAAGGTATTTCTGTTTTCCTTTGGAAAATCATAACGATAATTTTTTTTAAATATCATAGCGATAATTGAAGATATTTATGTTTTTTGCTGCTGATATTCTAATAGATTTTTGTCTTTTTTTTAAATATCATGGGGATAAATGCAGATATTTCTGATATTGGCTGATATATTTTTTAATATCACAGCGATAATGTCAGATATTTATGTTTTTTTCCTGGATATCGCTGATATTCTTAAAGATATTTCTGATGTCCTTTGAAAAATTATTGCGATAACTGCCAATAATTCTAATATTCGCTGATATCTTTTTGAATAATATTACGATAATTGAAGAGCTTTCTCTTTTTTGCTGGAAATCGATGATATTCTTAAAGATATGTCTATTTTCTTTGAAATATCATAACAATAATTGCCGATACTCTAATATTTGCTTATATTTTATTTTAAATATCCCAGCGATAATGGAAGATATTTATGTTTTTTGCTGGATATCACTGATATTCTTAAGATATTCTTGTCTTCCTTTGGAAAATCATAGCGATAATTGCCAATATTCTAATAGTCGCTGATATATTTAAAATATAACGATAATTGAAGATATTTCTTATCATTTGCTGCATATCGCTGATATTCTTAAAGATATTTATCTTTTGTGAAATATCATAGCGATAATGGAAGATACTTATGTTTTTGTTCCTCGATATCGCTGATATTCTTAAAGATATTTCTGATGGCTTTTGAGAAATTATAGCGATAATTGCCAATAATTCTAATATTCCCTGATATATTTTTTAAATAATATTACGATAATTGAAGATCTTTCTCTTATTTGCTGGATATCGATGATATTCTTAAAGATATTTCTATTTTTTTTTTTTAAATATCATACCGATAATTGCGGATATTTCTGATATTGGCTGATATTTTTTAAATATCACAGCGATAATGGAAGATATTTATGTTTTTTGCTGGTTATCGCTGATATTCTTAAAGATATTTCTGTTTTCCTGTAGACAATCATAGCGATAATTGCCAATAATTCTAATAGTCGCTGATATTGTTTTAAAAAATAACGATAACTGAAGATATTTCTGTCATTTGCTGCATATCGCTGATATTCGTCAAGATATTTCTATTTTTTTAAATATCATACCGATAATTGCCAATATTTCTGATATTGGCTGATATTTTTTGAAATATCACAGCCATCATTGAAGATATTTTTGTTTTTTGCTGCAGATCGCTGATATTCTGAAAGATATTTATCTTTTTTGAAATATCATAGCGATAATGGAAGATACCTTTGTTTTTTGCTGGATATCGCTGATATTCTTAAAGATATTTCTGTTTTCTTTGAAAAATCATAGCGATAATTGGCTATAATTCTAATATTCGCTGATATCTTTTTAAATATTATTACGATAATTGAAGATATTTCTTTTATTTGCTGGATATCGCTGATATTCCTCAAGATATTTCTATTTTATTTCAAATATCATAGCGATAATTGCCGATATTTCTGATATTGGCTGATATTTTTTTTAAATATCACAGCGATAATGGAAGATATTTATGTTTTTTTGCTGGATATCACTGGTATTCTTAAAGATATTTCTGTTTTTCTTTAAAAAATCGTAGCGATATTTGCCAATATTCTAATAGTCGCTGTTATATTTAAAATATACCGATAATTGAAGATATTTCTGTCATTTGCTTCATATCGCTGATATTCTTAAAGATATTTCTATTTTTTTTGAATATCATACCGATAATTGCCAATATTTCTGATATTGGCTGATATTTTTTGAAATATCACAGCGATCATTGAAGATACTTTTGTTTTTTGCTGCAGATCGCTGATATTCTGAATGATATTTATCTTTTTTGAAATATCATAGCGATAATGGAAGATACTTATGTTTCTTTTGCTGGATATTGCTGATATTCTTAAAAATATTTCTGTTTTTTTTAAGAATCATACCGATAATTGCTGATAATTCTAATATTCGCTGATATCTTTTTAAATATTATTAGGATAATTGAAGATTTTTCTCTTTTTTGCTGGATATCGATGATATTCTTGAAGGTATTTATATATTCTTTGAATTATCATAGCGCTAATTGCCGATATTTCTGATATTGGCTGTTTTTATTTAAATATCACAGCGATAATGGATGATACTTATGTTTTTTGCTGGGTATCGCTGATAATCTTAAAGATATTTCTGTTTTCTTTAAAAAATCATACCGATAATTGCCAATAATTTTAATATTCGCTGATATCTTTTTTAAATACCATCACGATAATTGAAGATATTTATGTTATTTGATGCATATCGCTGATATTCTTAAAGATATTTATATTTTTTTTAAAAATCATACCGATAATTGCCGCTATTTCTGATATTGGCTGATATTTTTTGAAAGATCACAGCCATAATTGAAGATATTTATGTTTTTTGCTGCATATGGCTGATATTCTGAAAGATATTTCTCTTTTTTTTGAAATATCATAGCGATAATTGCCGATATTTCTGATATTTGCTGATATCTTTTTAAATATTATTACGATAATTGAAGATATTTTTCTTATTTGCTAGATATCGCTGATATTTTCAAAGATATTTCTATTTTCTTTGAAATATCATCGCGATAATTGCCGATATTTTTGATATTGAGTGATATTTTTTTAGATATCACAGCGATGATGGAAGATATTTATGTTTTTTTTTGCTGGTCATCGCTGATATTCTTAAAGATATTTCTGTCTTTTTTAATCATAGCGATAATTGCCAGTAATTCTAATATTCGCTGATATTTTTTTAAATGCATAACGATAATTGAAAATATATCTGTTTTTTGCTGCAGATCGATGATATTCTGAAAGATATTTCTGTTTTTTTGAAATATCATAGCGATAAATGCCGATATTTCTTATATTCGCTGATATCTTTTCAATAATATTACGATAATTGAAGATATATCTCCTATTTGCTAGATATGGGTGATATTCTTAAACATATTTCTATTTTCTTTGAAATATCATAGAGATAATTACCGATATTTCTGATATTGGCTGATAAGTAAAGATAATCCTTTTATTTGATGATTATCGCTGATATTCTTTTTTTAAAAATCATAGCGATAATTGCCAATAATTCTAATATTTGCTGATATTTTTTTAAAATATCACAGCGACAATTGAAGATATTTATGTTTTTGCTGCAGATTGCTGATATTCTGAAAGATATTTCTCTTTTTTTCGAAGATATCATAGCGATTCTGAAAGATATTTCTCTCTTTTGAAATATCATAGCGATTATTCCCGATAGTTTGATATTCGCTGATATCTTTTTACATAATATTACGATAATTGAAGATATTTCTCCTATTTGCTAGATACCGCTGATATTCTTAAACATATTTCTATTTTCTTTGAAATATCAAAGCGATAATTACCGATATTGCTGATATTGGCTGATATTTTTTCTAATATCACAGCGATGATGGATGATATGTATGTTTTTTTTTTGCTGGTAATCGCTGATATTCTTAAATATATTTCTGTCTTTTTTAATCATAGCGATAATTGCCAATAATTCTAATATTCGCTGATATTTTTTTAAATGCATCACGATAATTGAAGATATATCTGTTTTTTGCTGCAGATCGATGATATTCTGAAAGATATTTCTTTTTTTTTTAAATATCATAGCGCTAAATGCCGATATTTCTTATATTCGATGATATCTTTTTAAATATTATTACGATAATTGAAGATATTTCTCTTATTAGCTGGAGATCGATAATATTCTTAAGGATATTTCTAATTATTTTTTTAAATATCATACCAACAGTTGCCGATATTTCTAATAATTGCTGATTTTTTTTAAATATCACAGCGATAATTGCAGATATTTTTTTTTGCGGGATATCGCTGATATTCTAAAAGATATTTCTATTTTCTTTGAAAAATCATAGGATTAAAAACCGATATTTCTGATATGAGCTGATATAATTTTAAATATTATTGCGATAATTGAAGATATTTCTCTTGTTTGCTAGATATCGCTGAAATTCTTAAAGATATTTCTATTTTCTTTGAAAAAATTTAGCGATAATTGCCGATATTTTTGATATTGGCTGATATTTTTTTTGAAATTTCACAGCGATAATGGAAGATATTTATTTTCTTTGCTGGATATCGATAATATTCTTAAATATATTTCTGTTTTCTTTGAACATCAGCGCGATAATTGCCGATGTTTCTGGTATTCGCTGATATCTTTTAAAATATTATTACGATGATTGAAGATATTTCTCTTATTTGCTGAACATCGATGATATTCTTAAAGATATTTCTATTTTCTTTATAAATATCATACCAATAATTGCCGATATTTCTGATATTGGCTGATATTTTTTTAGATTTTTTTAGATTTTTTTAGAGTCCCTGAACTGTCAAACTATTTTGTCGGCACTTCTAATAACTTCGCATGATAGTATTTCATCATACAAAACAAATTTATTCATCGTGTTCTCGTTCTTTCCTTTATTTCTTTTTTTTTTTGGGGGGGGGGGGGTCTCGAAGAAACCAAATGGGAGGAGAACACACTGGCGGATCCAGACTTTCTGCTAAGTGGGGGCCTGACCCATAATTTTTCAAAAGGGGGGAACCAAATTTTCCTAAAATCCCCTAGGAATTTTAAATATTTTCCAACCTTTAGGGGCCCCCCTAAATCCGCTACTGGAAAACACAATTATTTCCCCCTATTTGTCTACGTAAAAATAAAGTAAAGTAAAGACCAATTAAAGAATCTCAAGCTATTTTGCATTCTTACAATACAGTCTTAGTGTTAAAATTAAACAAAAGCTGGGAACATTCATAGTTTCAATTTCTAATTATTGAAACAAATGGCTCCCTCATTGGCAAAAATAGATAGCAAATTTCATGTTTTTGCACCTGACCTAATCAATAATTGGGCATTGATTTTAGATTCAATACCTTATTTTAAATTTTCTATAACGTATCTTCTTTCATTTGAGCCCATGTTAAAACAAAGGTATGTAGTATAATTAAAGCAGCTGAAAAAAACACACAAAGGAGAAATACACTTTTTGTAGGAACTATATTTGTTAACAAAAAAATCAAAGGAACCTAATTGGCTTCTTGAAAAAGGGGGCCAGAGGGGGTCTCATCCAGGAATCTGAACACTATTATTCTAAATCTGTAAATCAAAACCTTAAAGAATACTGATGAAATTATGAGTCCTGGTACAATTATTTCCAGAAACTGTCTCTGACTTAAATTATAAAAATCTTTAAAATTTCCAATCCTGGAATCCCAAGAGGGTTTACACTCCCCTCCCGTCAATGAAAGTACTCTTAATATTTTGAACAATTTGTACAGCTACATGTAAAGGCTATTATTTTAATAATTTTGAAAATTTCAAAATTACCAATTATTTTAAAGAATTTTTTTGTCTGAAAATTTCACTGAAAATCTAGTAGAAATTAAGTAAACACTTAAAACGCATGTAAATACATAAAATATGAAGCAAACGCCTTTCATTAACAAGACAGAAGTCCACTGCCTATATTGATCTCGTGTATATATAGACATGGGTCTGCCCAAGTTTTTGCAGGTGTCAACTATATGAATTGGTAGTGTATTTTGATATCCTCCGCTGTACATAAATGGATCATAAATTAACCGCAAATGACCAAAACCGAACTATAGAAAAATAAACTGTGGACACAGGATATGTCTCCCCCACCCCCCCCTCCCTTACATCGCCTTAATTTGCACATTGATCTACTGCAGCAGGAATAAAAATAAAATATCTTATTTCCTTGGAAAAAAATGATGTGAGCACTCATGCATGACTAAGGAGCGAGGGCCATCATCTGGGCATGGAATCTGTATGTACTCCCCAAGACGCAACTGCATGTCAAATATCAAGTGCCTATGACTACTGGTATAGGCTGTACAAACTGCTTGCTAAAAACTTAATGTGATCGTTCATGCATGACTAAGGAGCCAGGGCCACCATCTGGGCATGGAATATGTATGTACTCCCCAAGACGCAACTGCATGTCAAATATCAAGTGGCTAGGACTACTGGTATAGGCTGTACAAACTGCTTGCTAAAAACTTAATGTGATCGTTCATGTGTGGCTAAGGGGCCAGGGCCACCATCCGGGCGTGGAATCGGTATGTACTCCCCAAGACACAACTACATGTCAGATATCAAGAACCTAGGACTACTGGTATAGTCTGTACAAACTGCTTGCTAAAAACTTTAATGTGATCATTCATGCGTGACTAAGGGGCCAGGGCCACCATCTGGGCATGGAATCGGAATGTACTCTACAAGACACATCTGCATTTTAAATATCAAGTGTCTAGGACTACTGCTATAGGCTGTACAAACTGCTTGCAAAATACTAAATGTGATCGTTCCTGCATGAATTAGGGGCCAGGGCCACCATCCAGGCATGGAATCGGTATGTACTCCCAAAGACGCAACTGCATATCAAATATCAAGTACCTAGGACTACTGGTATAGGCTGTACAAACTGCTTGCTAAAAACTTAATGTGATCATTCATGCGTGACTAAGGGGCCAGGGCCATAATCTAAGTAGGGATTGGAGTTGTATTCATAATAATGTAACTGCACATCAAATACTATGGACCTTTAACTAACATAAGCTTGTTAATTCACAATAGTTTGCAATAGTTGACGCTGCAGCCGCTGCTGCCGCTGGAAACACTATCCCTAAGTCTCGCTTCCACGACTTTTTCATCGCAGGCGAGACCAGAAAACTAAATGACACAACACAACATTTAAACATATAATAAAACATACAAGTGATAGATTGATTTTTGTTCATAAATTTTCCATTTTGCTCCAGCATTTGTCCAGTTTAATAAAAAAAAAACCTTTTGAAAGAATTGCAAACATATTTTTGGTAGAAATATAGCGTCAGGTACTGTCAGTCTGAACCCCTTTTACTAGCCCTATAACAAAAGCTATATTCTCACATTCAAAGCTAAATTTTAACTGTCCACCAGGCCAGTGATTTGTAAAAACTGATTTAATACTCTGAGTCTCAGTCGTAGGGTCAGTGGATATAAACAGTAAGGATACTCACACTATCGGAATACACCAATTTTTCTAGCATTTATAAGAGGAGTACCATCTACAAACTAAATTTGACTGAAGTTAAGTTAAAAAGGACAATAACTCTGAGAAAAGGTTTGACCACTCTGACATCACAATATGCACAACTATAGGCATTGTGGAGAACGAGTCTGTAAAGTTTGCTTGCAATCTTACAAAACAGTCAAAGGCATGGCATGAAAATAGGTGGAGACATAGTTCTAAACAAAAGTCACTCAAGCATTTGATTCCAAAAGGGGGCATATTATTGTAAATATATATTCTGTCCTTCTGATTCCATAGTGTATGCTGAAAAGAAATATAAATAATCTTTCCTTTGAGTGGTTTAAACTAAATTTTCTGACCTGCAAAGTTCACTCATCAAAGTTTCGAAAATAAATAAAATTTATCAGGCTCACACCTCAGAATCAAATGGCTTTCCTGAAATGAATGTCAAAAACTCTGCTCCGTATGTTAATAAGTCTGGTGGTCTGATGCCATAATTCATGCATATGTTATAATGTAATTATATAAACTAGCTTTTTAAATAAACTGTGGACACAGGATATGTCTCGCCCACCCCTGCATCGCCTTAATTTGCACATTGATCTACTGCAGCAGCAATAAAAATAAAGTATAATCTTAAACTGTGTTTACAATTTCCCTGGAAGAAAATGATGTGATCACTCATCAGTCATGCATGACTCAGAACCCAGGGCCAACATCTGGGTAAGGAATGGGTATGTACTCCTCAAGACGCAACTGCATGTCAAATATCAAGTGCCTAGGACTACTGGTATAGGCTGTACAAACTGCTTGCTAAAAACTTAAAGTGATCATTCATGCGTGACTAAGCGGCCAGGGCCACCATCCAGGCGTGGAATCAGTATGTACTCCCCAAGACGAAACTGCATATCAAATATCAAGTGCCTAGGACTACTGGTATAGGCTGTACAAACTGCTTGCTAAAAACGTAATGTGCTCGTTCATGCATGACTAAGGAGCCAGGGCCACCATCCAGGCATGGAATCAGTATGTACTCCCCAAGACGCAACTGCATGTCAAATATCAAGTGCCTAGGACTACTGGTATAGGCTGTACAAACTAGCTGCTAAAAACTTATTGTGATCGTTCATGCGTGACTTAGGGGCCAGGGCCGCCATCTGGGCGTGGAATCGGTATGTACTACCCAAGACGCAACTGCATGTCAAATATCAAGTGCCTAGGACTACTGGTATAGGCTGTACAAACTGCTTGCTAGAAACTTAACGTGATTGCTCATGCATGACTAAGGGGCCAAGGCCACCATCCAGACGTGGAATCGGTATGTACTCCCCAAGATGCAACTTCATGTCAAATATCAAGTGCCTAGGACTACTGGTATAGGCTGTACAAACTGCTTGCTAAAAACTTAATATGATCGCTTATGCATGACTAAGGGGCCAGGGCCACCATCCAGGCGTGGAATCAATATGTACTCCCCAAGACGCAACTGCATGTCAAATATCAAGTGCCTAGGACTACTGGTATCGGCTGTACAAACTAGTTGCTAAAAACGTAATTAATTGTTCATGCGTGACTAAGGGGCCAGGGCCACCCTCTGGGCGTGGAATCGGTATGTACTACCCAAGACGCAACTGCATGTCAAATATCAAGTGCCTAGGACTACTGGTATTGGCTGTACAAACTGCTTGCTAAAAACTTAATGTGATCGTTCATGTGTGACTAAGGGGCAGGGCCATAATCTAAGTAGGGATTTGAGTTGTACCCATAAGGATGCAACTGCACATCAAATACTATGGACCTACAACTAACATAAGCTTGGTAATTAACAATAGTTTACAAATTGTTGACGCCGCCGCCGGAAACGCTATCCCTAAGTCTCGCCTCCGCGACTTTTCGTCGCGGGCGAGACAAAAATTACAGGCAGTTAGAGATACAAATTTTATAGATGACTGTTATCTGCTTATATTCTTAAAGTTTTAATTGTAAACTACATAACTCAAAACATTAAAAGAGGTATGAAAATTCAAGAAAAAATGTTCTGTCACTAAAGATGTTATCCTGAATTTCTGCTGAATAAAAAGGACCTGACAATTGGTCCTTCCACTACTTACATAAGTACAATCATAGGCATATTTTTGTTGATGTCAGTTTTTAAATCATTAAATAAATTATTTTTGTTATACCGGTAGGTTATACATTTGTAATTCATAAAAAAATATTTTATAACTAGTAATTTGCAAATGAAATCTTGAAGAAATACGCTTTTGAAAAAAAAAGTTCAATAGTGGACATGTGCAAAATCATTTACATGAAAGTAGAGAAATAAACATGGAACATGGAAACAAAGTTCTAGACTTCTGGTCAGATTTGAACTGACACTTTCCACTGAATACAATGGATGTACTACTATTATACTACAGAAGCTTCAAGTTTTAATGTTTCCATGCTGAACTAAAGTTATAACAATCTAAACATGATAACTAAATTCCCACAAAAGACTTCATCCAACAAAAAATACCTGGCATATGTTGTTGTTATGCCCCAGATACAAATAAAGAAAAAACACAAATATGCAAAAATAAAATAAGTACAGGTCAAAGGTCACAGAAGTCAAATTGTTCCTC
>MJUU01058656.1:13701-26545 GCA_002080025.1 Modiolus philippinarum | reverse complement strand
CCGGGATTCGAACCATCACTGTTGTGACATCTATGGCAACACCGCCTGCACTACGTCCAGCGCCCTAGACCACGCGGCTACCTAGGCTATATAAAAATATAGCTTTCGGTAACCGGGTGATGCCTCCTCGTAGGTTTAATCTAGGGTTGTAACGCAGTACATGATGTATAGGTGCGCGCGCAGATCAGCTGCGTGTATAGCAGAGACGATTCAATGTCTTTTGACAAGGAATGCCGCCACACAAAGTTATAATTTTTATATAGTTGTCTGAAGTATGTGACAACTCTTCATACTATACATGTCCAATGGATAATATCGTGAGACATTATACTGGGCTTGATGAATTATTTATATATACGTCTGAAAATCAGCCCTACATTGTTAGATGTCTAGGTAGCCGCGTGGTCTAGGGCGCTGGACGGAGTGCAGGCGGTGTTGCCATAGATGTCACAACAGTGATGGTTCGAATCCCGGAGAGGGAGATATCATTGCACGAAATGTGGAGTTAATGTGTTAGTGATAAATGACTGGATATAAGGTAGTTTTACATGACAAAAAGAATATTTATAGGCTATCCTAATGGTGCTATATATACATGTAAGTACTATGAAAGTGAAAAACAGAGTTATCTCCCCATACCCCAGGTCTACCCCTTAAATCGCAGTTACTTTTCATACATAGTATCAGCGAAGACATAACAACAGGGCATATGAAAGTTGGAACTGCTGACGACGACAGAATCGATAAGCTAAGAAGGACTATGGCAACGCTAGTTAAAATTCCATAATAACCAATCTATTTGCTATTTGAGAAAAAGTGTCAAAAAATTGAAAATAATACCCATATAACCAAACGTTTTATTAATTTATCTCAGATCGACGTTAATTGACTCTTTTATGACATTATTTTCCCCAAGATCTCATACGGCACATTCTAGTACATACTCATGACTTGGCTAAAATGTCCAAGTTCGAAATCACACAGTGAAGATGAATCGTCTGGTAGGTGTATGCAATTATACTTTATTTTCAAACAAAGTTTCAAATAACTATTGGTAACAAAGCCAGATCTGTTCCCACCTTTTAACTGGTATCAGTATTCAACCAGTAATGTTCCCGTTCTTTAAGATATAAATGAAATGAGAGAAACTAAACTTTTTAGTGTAAAGAACTCCTGTGAGTATGACTACGCAATGAAAATGGCCGTTTAAAACATAAATCCTTTATAATTATTTGCATTTCGTCTGTGGAGATTATATCGTCAATTCTATCCACCATTTTTATCTACTTCATTGTTTTGATTGATTAATTAGAGTTTTACGTACAGTGAGCAATACTTTAACAATGTACGGACGACAACAAGTTAACATGTAATAGAAGTAAGATATAAAGGAGGAACTGGCAACTGAGGCAACAAGTTTTGAATAAGACTGAAATTAAAAAACAAAATGGGTAGGGGCAGGATATTTAGCCTTCAATACGACAGCTATTGATTAAGTACTTGTTCCAGAAATGTAGAAGGGGATATTATATTACATGCATTTCTCGACACGGTTTTTTTAAAATGATTTGCGGACATGCTTACTATATTATGACTTCTCAAACCCACTGCCATCGGAAAATAGAAATGGGTAGGAGTAGGATATTAAGCCTCCCATGCGATCCTTTGCGAGTCTAGTCTTTTACGACATATCTAGGAGAGATCAAATTAATCGAAATCTAGGACCCACATTTAACTAACTACAGTGTACGAAAAGAAGTAAAAAAAGGAATAAAGAACTAGTTTTGATTGCAGCTGAAAAATAGGGAAATGGGTAGGAGCAGGAAAACAATCATCTATACGATCCCTTCCCCAATGAGTCTTCTCTTGTACGAGAGGCATAGATGGGGATTTTATACTTCATTAGGCTTGACTTTTCCATTTACAATTTGTCTTCAATGGTTTGTGTTCATTCCTTCTTTTGTAGAGGCATTACCTTCTGAAGCATTTATTCCATATCCTTTAAATGTTTATCTCCGTATTATGATTCGACTAACCTGTATTGTTAGGGAATTGTTTTTGACAGAGACTTATAGCAACAGAGCGCTGTACATAACTTTGTTCGTTTGTTGAAGCTTCCCTTGTTTAAAATTTATTGCCAACTTTCGGAAATAGTTATGTTAATTGAATAAACCGTATATTTGCAATGTGAACCCGTAGTGCGTATTTTTACTTCAAAATCTGTAGAAAGTACTGACATCTGTAGTGGTAAACACGTCTGTATTTTCCTTTTATGGTCTATTTTCCTCTTGATATGGTTCTACAATTACCCAGACCAAATTATTCAACTACAGGGCCACAGTTCAATTTACTTTTGCTTAAAACAAGAAGGGTTAGCTACCGCGATCTATCACTAGTTCTGATGCGACAACTGGGTGAAATACGCAACTCTCCATGATAGAATTGGGTGAAAACTCATTGTTACAGAATTATCTGGGTTATGTAAGTTTTAAACTGGGTTATTAGACGCACGCCAGGAAGGATATGTTTGGTTTCATTGACTTTAATGGCGTAATCACGCAAATACGCAGCTTATCTGTTGCTCTGGCCGCTTGAAAAAAAAAAATAGCTGGGGGTCCCGTCATAGTTATACATATATCGGAAATCAATGTCTCGAACCTTTTCTGGAACCTGTGTTCGAAGTTAAACACAGTTCGAACTTTGTAGTCCAAACACCCCTATAGTTTTCATCAGTCCTTTAGGTGTTCGCGCCGTAGAAGTAACTGTATATAAGTATGTACTATTTTTTTTAAATTTGCACTGAGAGAGTTATAACATCAATATAAAGATAATATATGTTAACTTCAAACCCAGTATATTGCAAATAAAATTGGAGAAACTTTTGAGAAACAATCTTCTTCTAAAAATCTAGGACCCACATTCCAGAGAATTAAAGACGAAACAAACTTAACTTTAAATCTAAAAACACAGAGGAATACAACAGATTATTTCCGATGGATGAACTGAAACAATTCTTGGATAAGGCACATGACACGGCATGTGGCCCTGACGATATCCATTATCAACTCCTCCTCCTCCTCTTCCTATAACAACTCTGGAAATTCTGTTAAAACTTTTTAATAAAATTTAGGAAACAGGGAAACTACCACCTATGTGGAAACAAGCAACTATAGTACAATTATGGATGCACTTTTATTCGTGGACATCAATTTTCGTGGTTTTCATAAATATCACCATTTCGTGTGCACTTAAATTCGTGGTTTCGAATTCTATCCATTAAAACTATATGGAAAAACTGTATTTTGTTGGGACTTAATTTCGTTGTTTTAGTAAACCACGAAATCCACGAAAATTGGAACCCCACGAAAAATAGTACTTTTACAGTATTCCAAAACCGGGTAAAGATCATTCCGAACCATCTAATTACAGACCACTAGCATTAACTAGTTGTGTCTGTAAGACAATGGAACGGATGATAAACAACTGTCTTATTTGGTATCTCAATCGAATGGTCTTCTGTCGAACATCCAAAATGGATTTCGACAAGGTCGGACCACATTACACAATCTAGTTCGATTTGAAACATTCATTTGAAATGCATTTTAAAGAAAGAACATGCTGTTTCTATCTTTTTCGACATAGAAAAGGCATACGATACAACATGGAAATATGTAATTTTGAAATATCTTTTTGATATGGAGTTGAGAGGAAGCTTGCCTAATTTTATTGAAAATGTTCTCAAGGATCGTGAGTTCAATGTTAGAGTCAACTCTACATTTTCTGACTCGTTTGAACAAGAGATGGGTGTTCCGCAAGGAAGCTTCCTCTCTGTCACACTATTTAGTATTAAAATAAATAGTTTGGCCCAGGTTTTAAAAGATAACATTGATGGATCTCTTTATGTAGATGATTTTCTGATTTGCTATCGTGGCAAAAACATGAATAACATAGTTATGTCTAAATAGAATCGAAAAATGGGCAGTTGAAAATGGTTTTAAATTTTCAAGCTCGAAAACAGTCGGGATGAATTTCTGTTGTAAGCGGAAAATGCACCCAGACCCAGAGTTTAAACTTTACAATAACCCTATAACTATTGTAAAATGATTAAATCTGTGACAGTAAACTTTCCTTTCTCCCCATATCAAAATGCTAAATTATTAAATTATTAGATACCGTTCACCACCAAGGTTTGCGTCTTTCATTAGGCGCGTTCAGAACTTCTCACGTGGAGAGTCTCTATGTTGCAGCTAATGAACCTTACTTGGAAGACAAACGTATTAAACTTTACAATATGCAACAAAGCTTAAAGCGTATCCTTCCAATCCTGCTCACAACTGTGTTTTCAAACCTCTTCACAAAGCTGATTATGAAAAACGCCCAAACGTTATATAGCCTTTTGGTCTTCGTATCAAACCACACCTTGAATCTGCTTATATAAATTTAGATGAAATAGCTCCTATAGAAACTCCAAAAAAACCTCCATGGCTGAACTCAGAACCAACATTTAATTTTGAACTACGCAAACACAAAATAATAGATGCCAATCCTCTGGTTATCCAGCAGGACTTTACAAGAATTAAATCTGAACATCCTGAATACTTTCAAAGTCACACTGATGGCTCTAAGGATGGAGACAGTGACTTCTCCAATTACCATCCTCTAGTTCAATATTTACTCAGCACTTAAATATTTGTAGCATTATCGCAATCAAATAAGTTCATGATCTGTTCCGATTCACTCTCATGCCTATTGGCAATTGAAAGTCGAAAAACAAAACACCCAATTATTTTGAAAAAAGCCGAATTCTACAAGTCACTTGTAGCATTAGTCAAAGAAGTCATTTATGTTTGGATCCCTATTCATGTGGGGATCTATAGAGACACAGTTGCTGACCAAGAGGCCAGGAGTGCCCTAGACGACGAGATGGCGGATTGTCCAGTGCCGTACACTGACATGAAGCCTTTGATTGTTAAATACATTTTAAATGTGTGGCATGCCAAATGGGATCTGCAAATAAATAATAAACTGCATGGAATACAGTCAGACGTCGGTAAACAGGTCGGTTCCTGTGGTAAATACAGGGAACAGGTAGTGTTGACCTGATGTCATATTGGACACACTAGAACAACACACTTTTATTCTCAACAGTGATGACCGACCTGAATGTATTCCATGCATTTGTCCTTATACAATTCAACATGATTTAATTGAATGTGTAGATGTTGCCGATATTAGGCGTGATTTTTATTCAGCTGATTGTCTTAAAGACCTATTTACAAACATCGCTGGCGATCAATTTATTTAGTAAGATTTAAATGAACAATTTTAAACAACTTTCTAATTTCTAATATTGTTACTGTTTAACCAAAATTTCTTCTTTTATGTTTTTTAACATTTTACACATTTGTTTTTACTTGTATAAAGCTATATGGTTTTATATTGAATTTACATGTATTTATTAAAGTTGTTCAATATACCCAACAGTTCTCGCAACAATATAGCTGAAATATTGCTGAAGTTGGCGTAAAACATCAATCAATCAAACCCAATATTAGAAGAAGTGTAGCAAGTAATAAGGGTATTTTACTGTGTTGGTATTTGGAATTCTAAATGTTTGAGCAGATTACCAAGAATTTTATTCTCTTCTTGACAAAGGACCTTCCTGTCGCACATGAATAAAATGTGATATGTATCTGCGAAGATTACCGATTTGATGACAAGCAGAATTGTGAAATCTGGAGACGGAACAGATAAATGGGAACAAAGTAAGTATACTAAAACAACCAATTGAAGTCGTTAATTTTATTTAGTTTTGAAGATGGTAGTTTGACAACTTGGGTTTCTTCAGTGAAGATTGATGTCTTAACATTGAGGAAAATTTAATGCTGCTTTCATACGTACATATAATGTGTATCAAACACAAATTCAAAATGTTATTGATTCACATTCGATACATGTTACATGTAGAAACTCTTTCGGTAAATTATCAAGAACTGATACGCATTAGTTTAATATGCATCATATGCAAATGAATTCCAATATCATTTAAAATATATTGTTATTGGCCAAATAAATAAATAAACTGAATAAAGGAGTTGTTCTACTAGACATGTTAACTTTAAACATTACCATTTGTCGTGTGTTTTGCTCCTCAGCAATGGAAAAATGGGGAGGGGTAAATGTCTTTTAATATTCAATGTCCAAAGTCAATGATGTCCAACCCTTGTTCATTTGTACACTTATTCAACGTGTGACAATTATATATGTTTACTCGTTATGTTCTCAACAGAAAAATATATTACGCACTTGTTAGAGAAAAAAACTGGCAAGGGGTTGTTCTTTTTTGCAATATTCATCAATATGTTTTCATAGGGGTTTTGTTTGCATTTGCATTTAATCAATATCCCCTATTTTTGCATTAAGGTATGCAGATAATGATACCTGTATTCTTCTACAAGAATTAATGAGATATAAATTTGTTTTTACAGGTACTGTTTTATTCCAATCGGTCCCAGTTTGCAAAAACTCAGAGATGTTTCAGCCTTGGCAAGACTTACAATAATCATGGACAAACTACATGCAAAGAGCAGATTTGTGTCAGATCTTGACCAATCAAGACAGCAGAACTTCAGCAAATAGATGGGAAGGAACGCCATAGCACTGCCCTATTGTTCCCATGGTTTTAACCCGTTTCATCATATTATCAGCCAAGGTTCATACAGCATATGGGCCGAGACAAGTTTGATCCTAAACCTGCCATACCAACTACGAGTGAAAACTGGGACTACTCTTGTTATTGGGCCTTATATCGGGTACAAATTTTACCAAATTCTGTAATTTATTTTTCTCTGAAAGATATATGGTCATCTCATATTTAAATAGAATTAACGATACAACAAAATAATAAATAAATGATACATAAACAAAAAATGCCAAAGAAATGAGTCTGATAATCAATTTTTTCTACACCTAGTAATTAAATAATCACAATTGATAACGCCTTATAATCCTGTAATCAAGAAAACTGAGAAGGCTCTTCAGTGTATACTTATGATGCCAGAATTCAATAACTGAAAATGCTTTTACAGATTTTGTTGGCTCTTAAAAGAGCCTTTTTTATTTGAAAAAAAAAACTTCAGTAAAATTTCTACAGTCCTTTCATCTCAATCCTCAAGTTCATTTATTTCCATCAGTGTTTGAAAAACTGGTGTTGTTGTCAGATAATTGTTCCTCAGTTCTAATAATGGTCTCGAATCTGTACCTTCTGTACTGCTTCTCCCAATCTATGATGCCTTTAAGATTTATGTTCATATGATGTGCTAAAAGAATAGCTTCCCTCAACATTTTCTCATCATACAAGATGTACGATTCTCTGAAGTAAATTGCAGTATTTTTCTTCCTCACGAACCTGCATTATATTGCCGGATGAGTAATTTTTGTCTCTACAAACACATGTCTTTATATTCTGTTTCATGAAGACATGCCTTTCTTATTACATAACATACAACGATAAGCTTTTAATGTTCAATGTCACCCGTTATGATTTTTAATAAAAGGCTAATTTAAGACGTTCAGTTTTTTTAATCAATCACGTCCGTTTTTATAGCAATTTGTCGAATTTTATTTATCAATGAGGCACTGGTTTTGTGACCTTTTAGAAATTTTAGACATTTATTTTTGTAAATATTGTTTTGTTTAGTAATAAAATGTGCAGGATTATTATAATACAACTGATTTGATTGATTGATTGATTGATTGAATATTGTTTAACGTCTACTCAGCAATATTTCAGCTATATCAAGACGAGAACAAGTTTGTTAATAAATAATCACTTTGGGGTATGGAAAGGGCCATGGGACGGGAAATTCTGACTGCCACTGGAAAAGTAGGGTGAAATCGTCAAGGGCGGGGAATTTAGCCTTGTAGCCGATCACCTACGGACCACCCCAAAAAGAGCTTGCTACAAGGGTTCTTTAACGTGCAGGAAGCGTGGCATTTCTTCCAACACGTGGACCTGAGTTTACATCCCATCCGAAAGATGGGTTGTGTATTTATTAATCCCGCACAACCACGGAATGGGTCCTATTTCTATATCCCGGGACCCTCGGGGTCAGTCTCCGTTTAGGAGGGGTCACACCCCGCAAGCCGGAGATACTAGGTCCTATTTCTATATCCCGGGGTTCCCTCGGGGTCCTCTGTTAGGAAGACTCATACTCCAAGCTCAGAGGATGCTGCGGGCCTATTCATAAGCCGGGACCGCGCACGGCGGACAACTGATTTGAAAATTATGATTTGAAAATTATGAATTAAATGAATTAATGGTTAAAAAATCTTAAATATCTGAATAAATAAAAAAGAAATTAATTTTCCAACACCCTAAAGAAGCGTTATATGAAAACAATATAGGAATCTCAAAAAATATGGGTGGTGAAATTTGATTTTAGATATTAGTAAATAAAAAGTTTTTAAGTAAGAGCAAAAAATAAGTAATTACATGTATTTATTTGTCAAAAAACTGTGATAAAAGAATCTAGAATTTTATGTCCCTCACTGAACACAGCAAAAAGTACACATAAAGGTAGACAATTCAATAATTTTTTGCACTTTATAATTGAATATTAATACTTTTTTTTTGGTTACACATGTTGAAGTGGATATTTTGGATACATTGAAATTAAATTGCAGTCAGTGATATTCTTGGTATTCTCATTGTTATATTGTAACATTGACATACATAATTTCATTTGTCTGTCTGTTGTCTTTTGAAGCATCATATATTTGAGGTTCTTCATTTAATGGTATGTGTGCTTTTTTGTATAACTTTCATACTATAGAGGAGATACTATATGCAGACTAAATAATTAAAAACATCTTGTAGGACTACGAGCACCAAAGAAGGTAAACCTGTTCAACAAGGTGATTGTAAATCATTGGTGAAGTTGAAAGAGGTATTCCAATATTAAATGCAGATACCAGACTAAGGTTGGCATGTTGTACATGGTGTGTGACTTTCCGGGTATGGTCAAGGAGCAGAATAGAGTGCAACAGAACTCAAAAGACATCCTGTAGCCACTGCACACTGCAGAGTTAATATTCAGTTCTGCTATCTTGATAGATACCTAATGCCTAGGACTTTTTGATTTGCAATTAATGAAATTGAATTGAAGGAATGTGTATATTTTTGTTTTTACAATTATAATGAATTAATAACAGTGTAAGTGAATATGAAGATTCGGTTACAAATAAATACTATGTGTAAATAAACATAAAATGTCTGTAATGATTTTGTTCAATATATGAAGAAATACATTCAAATTTTTGGCACCATTTTTTTGAAAAATGTCCATCATAATAAATTCTGAATTTACGTGAAAATGTTTCCTCACAAGTAATTTACTTGAATATAAAATAAGCAAGTTAAAGTTATTTAGATTAAACTGACACGTTGTATTACTGGGCGATGAACATTTGCGCAAATTTACCTGAAAATCAGAAGGACATTTGCGCAAATAAAAAGTGGACAGTTGCGCAAAGGAAATGTAGACGTTTGCGCTAACGATTTGTAGTTACCTATTGTCAGTTTAAAGCCCAAATGCCCAAATTAGAAACAATTTTTTGATCAACAGACTGAAAGCTACAAAATTAGATATATCGATGATCAGGCTATAATTCCTAGAATTGAAAAGGAAAAAGTTGAAAGTCTTTTAAAAAACCTGGCGATGATGAAATACCGGTATTACGACGGCACTTTTTTACCTTCACGGAGCACATATTCTAAGCAAGAACAGATTTGTAAATAGCTTTCAAACTGTTAATAGTGCTAGTTTTACGTTTTAACATTAGTGCGTAATATTTGAGAGACTTAATAAAAACTTAGAACTATATCCTGCTCAAAATCCTTCTTCCACCTTCCCGTGGTGAGCAGGGAGAAACGGACGATGTCAGGCTAACGGAAGAGGTCATATAAATGAAAAAAAGATTTGGGATATTGGGTCAGAAGTCGGTTATCGTTTGCATAAATGTCCACTTTTCGTTTGCGTAAATGTCCTCGTTTTTTGCGCAAATCTTCTACCTGTTTACGCAAATGTCCATCGCCGGGATTACTGCAGGTACCACAATCAAGGGAAAATATATTGGCGGCAAATAATTCTTCAAGTAACTGTAACTGCGAAAGGGTTTTTATTTTTTATGCAGGTACCCACAGCAAGATTATTGATAAGACTGTCTATCCTAGTGGAAGAAAGCTTTTGGAAAAATGCCATCAACTACGTCAAGACGTGACCTTCCCCTCTGGTTTTGCTGAAAATTGAGTCATTATAAAGCGTAAAGTTGAAGATTAGAAGAAATATTCCCCTTACATTTTTTTAAATAAAAGACAAACTTTTTGAAGGGAAGTTATTGTCGAAGGGGAATAATTTAGACACAGCATTCCCTTATCTCATGGATTTTAAAATATTTGCATTTTAATAGAGTAAAATATTTCACTGAGGAGGCTCTTTAGTGTTCACTTATGATGCCACTTGTATGGGAAATGCATAAGAAGGTCTCCTCTGAAACTGCTTGAACAATTTCAGTAGAATTTTGATAGTCCTTGGGTAACCCTCTTCAAAGTTTTGTTAAATAGCTGCCAGCAGGGAACATATTGGAAACCGCATTCAAAATTTTTCTCTGAAACTGCTTGAAAAATTATAATTAGTTTTTTTTTTAAGTTTCATACATCAACCAAAGATGGATCATCAATCGGGAATTATAGTGCTACATAGGACCGAGGTGAGCGATAGAGGCTCTTAAGAGCCTGTTTTTTACATGAGACATTGTTCAAGTATCTAACATTGTGTAATGCTTACTAGGAAACTTTGGTATATAAAAGACAATATCGTTTTCCGCTTTTTACTATAACCCCCGGCACCTGAATCGGTTTTCAGGGGCACTGGCTACAGAGCCGCCGGGCGCGTCCCCAGGTGGTGGATAGGGGAATGCCCTGTCTATGCGGTGTAGTCAGGTCATAATATGGAAAGCCTGACCGCGAACCATTGTAGCCAAACTCTGGAGAAACGCCACGCTCCATGCAGTATAAAGACCCCGTCTATATTTCTCTAAAGAGAGCAGAAGCATTGGGTGTCGGCATGGAAGGCTAAATTTTCCGCCCCTACCAATTACTCCGCTTTTCCAGTGGCATTTAAAAGTCGTTGCCCCGGTTGTCTCTCCCACCTTTGTTTCTTATTTTGCTTTCAATTTTTTGAATTGATTAACTTGTTCTAGTCCTGATATAGCTGAAATATTGCTCATTGGACGTTAAACTCAAACTAATCAATCAATCAATTCTTCTATAACCAAAAGGTGTATGATTTAAGTCTTCTTTTAGTCTGTGATACTCTCTTTGTACTTCAGTTCATTATCCATGTTTTGCAGTTCCCGTAGTTGTATGTCATTCATGTTCATAATCTGGAAAACCAAACGCGGGAAGTAAAACAAAGATCTCCACAGGTTACCAATCTACATTATAATTATAATTCGATCTACTAATTGTTCTTTACAGTTACTGCATGAGAGTTCTAAATTCCCATTTATTTTTAGTTCTATGTCCTTTGACATGAACTAATCAGAATCAGTTTACATGATATTGAAGACATTAAGCTTTTTGATTAAAGCCGAGGTTTCTCCGAATGCATTATTGAAACCGAGAGTAAAATGGGTTGTTTTTGCATAAAGTCTATCTCATGCAGTATAGACTCCCTTTTCTATGTTTATCTAAGTAGAGCAAGGCTCAATTCCTGCCCCTACCAGTTTATTTTATCAAGTTGCAATCAAAACTCTTTGCCCCGGTTGTCTCTTGCCCCTTTATTAACATTTTGTGAATTGATCAACTTGTTCTCTTCCTGATATAGATTGAATATTGCTCACTGGAAGTGAAATTGTAAATAATCAGTATATCTGAATATCTGTGTACATAAAAGTGTCAAATAAACTTTAACTAGAAGTCATGATCGAAACGGTGATTGCTAGAAAAAAACAGTATGTTTATATATGAACATGGAAATATATTTGTTAAGGAATTTATTCAAAATCAGTATGGAAAACCATTCCATCCTACAGAAAATACTTGTCTTTAATCAAAATTGTGCATTTTAAGGGAACTTATATAGCCATTAGTTATATTAATTTATATCAATTAAGTCTTCCAAATGAAGTTTGTGGAAAACATATTGTTTTTGCTCAGTTCTTATTATTCTTTTTATTATTATTTTTATTATTATTCTTGTTCTTCTTCCGCTTAAAATAGAGGCCAATGAGAATTTGTATCAGAATTCCCAAAATTGCGATCGTTGACATGGAAACGGAAAATAGGCGGGAAAAAACAAATTGCTCAGAATTTGATGAAATTTGACAGGAAGGTTGATTGGCATGTATAGAATTAATTTTTGGTCTTAAAATTTTCAAAATGACGGCCGTTGCCATGAAAATTTAAAAAAGGCGGGAAATAAAAGTGCTCAGAATTGGATAAAAATTTACAGGAAGGTTGCCTAGCATGCACTGAATTAATTTTTGGTCTAAAAATTTTTAAGACGGCCGTTGCCATGGAAACTAAAAAAGGCGGGAAAATTCAAAGTGCTCAGAATTGGATGAAAATTGACAGAAAGGTTGCCTAGCATGCATAGAATTGATTTTTGGTTTTAAAATTTTCAAAATGGTGGCCGTTGCCATGGAAACAGAAAAAAGGCGGGAAAATTCAAAATGCTCAGAATTTGCTAAAAATTCACAGGAATGTTGCTTAGCATGAGTATAATTGATTTTAAGTCGTAAAATTTTCAAAATGGCGGCGGTTACCATAGAAACAGAAAAA
>MJUU01058656.1:0-11222 GCA_002080025.1 Modiolus philippinarum | reverse complement strand
TTTTTTGTCAAAAAAGCCCAACAAAGAAATATAGTAAAACATGATCAGACTTTAAAAACAGTTCAAGATATTGGAGGTGTTCGAGCTACGAAAGTTTGCGAAACTGAAGATCAACTGTATAACTTACAATGTTACCTTGATTGTGTCAACTGAAAGCCAGGTGAGCGATAGAGGCTCCTAGGAGCCTCTGGTTTATTGTAACCTATAAATTACATCATAAACGATCTATTCATAAAACTACATCCAATTCTCATGTGATAAAAATCATTTCTATTTGGCTTAAAACTGGCTTTCCATATTTTTCCATTGCATTCTATGTAAATTAAATGACAAAAACGGCAAAAAATATCCAAGCTTTGTTCTCAATTCTTTTTTTAAAAAAAAGCTACCATGATGACCCATGCTTTTTATTACAGATTTCGGGAGAAAAGGATTGGTTTTTCAATTGTGCCATCTTAAAACAAAATCACATGAATATGAATATTACTGTCTATCAAGCTAAAGTACATACATAATATCAGTTTAGAATTAACATCAAAAGATCTGTTCATCCTTTTCCAGTTTTGAAGTCATTGCGAAATGTAGGAAATACTACCCAAGCCAGAACAACAATAATTTTCAATTCAAGTAGATGAAGTGAAGATTGACAAGATTAACAAATCATCTGCTCAGCCAATGTCTGTAGTTCGACAACTCTACCGCCTACCGCCAAGCTGCCATCTATTGAAGAGTCAACAAGTTAACGTTTATCTCTATTGCTACGTCTTCAAGTGGTGTTACTGAATAGCTGTGAACTATTGCACGTGGTTTTATACAGTAAAAATTTCCGAGTTCCGTTTTTCTTTTCCCGCTTTTAATTACCTTAAATACTGTTGTTGAGATAGGAACTAACAGAGCAGCGGGTTTGTTAATACCATAGTCTGTGCTTAATTCATATCCAGAGGAGTTTATTTCCTTTAGAAAAGGTCTTTTTTTTCAGAATGAGATTTTCCTTCATTTTCCCGAAAACTCTTTAGACATTTCACGTAAATTGTAGTCAGCACTTTTGCAGGAACTCAATTTTTAGCAATTCTTGCAAAATCTTTCGACAAAATTATAGACAAATTAAATGCATGTTTACCACCGTTCAGAAACCAGTTTAATTTTTAGCATCACCTTACGTCCGACTTTTTATAAATGTTTAAATTTTATCTGCACTGAACAGACACAAGTTATCGAAATATTTGCACAAAATAGGTTTACAATAACTTCTGAATTGAGATATTGTCAGTCTTGTCATCAGAACGGCTGCTATCAATATAATGAACATATTTTGGGGCAATGAATTTTGGAGTCAGTGATCTTAATAAAAAAAAAGTCCTGTTGAAAATCTTAAGATAACCAGAATTGAACCATAGAATTATATATAAAATGTTTGGGAACTCACATGAAAATATTTGTCTTCTTTGTACAAACTTTTGTAAATGATGACCGTTTCATCCAATACTGACAATCTACAGTGTCTTCGCGCGAAAAAATATTGTACCCCTATGTTGATGCGTATATCAACGCAACAACGTGGGTTATTCGGGGCTTATACAAGGTTATTGTCATGCAATATGTTTGCTGATTTATATTTCTATGCTGTTGCACTGGATGGTCATGATTTGCCGTGTTTCTTGAAAATGGTACAAAAAGCTACGTACAAGACACGTTTGAAATTCTCGTTCTCATACGTATCTGTACAACACCCCATCCCAAAGATCCGCCTCTTCAAACTGATCGATATATGTTTATCATGTTTATTTGTGTATCTATAGCCATCGTTATTTGTAAAAGGAATCTAATGATGAATTAAAGATGTATTTTAAAATTTTATTTCTCAACAATGTAACATTTAACGTGTATATACAGTGCATAAAATAAAAAAAGCATATGTGTAATAATCTCTTTCAAAGTTGTGTAATATTGGTTATTTTTACACGCACAAAGATGGACAAAAATCATGTGATACATTTTGTGAGGTCACCTAATTGTCACTTTAATAGAAAACAAACTCGTAAAAAAGCCACAAAGAAGACAGAAAAATCACCTGTTAAAGAGTTAACCACCAAAATAATGAAGTCACCGTTAAATTTACTTTTGAACATGGCGAGTTAAGCTACAATTTAGTTTTCTTTGTCATTATATTAAGTTTTGCGTTTCAACGCAAAGACAAAACCTGCAGTGATCTGTCGTCATTTACCATATAGCGGGTAATTTTCGCGGAATTCAGATTTTCGCTATACTCGCGAGGTTTCTGGAAGCGATAAAAATAAAAACTCACAAAGTTAAAGTCAGCATATCTTTATACATTGATCTACCTTACACAATTTTTCATTCGAGAAAATTGATGCCCGCTGAAATTTAACACTCCGAAATTTAGCAACCGCGGAAAATACCCGCTATACGGTATGTAACTTAATCTTCTGTTCTTACTGTCTTTCTTATTTTCATTACTTTTTAATGAAATTGAGGGTATATTGTGAATGACTTCATCTGTCCATCCACCTGTAACGGTTACTCGTGACGAAAACATCATTTACCATTTTGGTCATAGAATTATTGCATACATCAATAATTTGATAATTTTAATAATGGCCTTGGGGCAAAAAGGCGTCCCTCGGATTTGATTTTGGGACGTTTGGCATGCAAATCCAACTCCCCTTGTAATTTAGTTAAATCTTATTAACTCTTCATGTATTATATCTTAGAACTGACGACAATACAAAGGACTGAAACTTATCTTTTAAAAAATCTACATAGAGTATTTGAGAGATAACTGAAAATTATGTCAAGTTTGGTTAAATAGCTGAAGGTTTGCAAGCATAAAAGCTTATGCTTATTGTCAAAAAAATTATACCCGCCCATTTTTCCCAAATAGTTAGAACAATGAGAAACATAATTTGTTATCTAAAGCCTACAAAATTTTATCATATTGGGGTTTAAGCGGTCATCAATTTATCAATCATTAGGTAAATGCAATTTTGCTTCAAATGAAAGAAAAGCATTGAAAAGGTTGATAAAATGGCTTTGTTTATACCATTTATCAATATTCATGTTAGTTATCCTTCAGAATCATTTACTGCAGAAATAACCGTCCATTTCTATGTTCGCCACTGGACATTTACTCCCAATATAAATGTGAATTCAAACTTTTAAATTTTTCGGTTAAGCCTCATTTTTTAAAGACAATAATAGATAATGAAGATTTCGAGTTAACTTTAAACACATTTCTTAGCCTGTCCAAATGTGTGATTCATTTTATTTTCAACTTGATAGGTAATGAAAGAACCACCTTGCCTAAATCCATAATTTTCTATTATATTGTTGATGCGTTTATTTTCGGTGTCATCGGTAAGTACGAGTACCGTGATTTTCTCTCCTGTAACTTGTTTTAATAAATGCTGAATATGTAACTGCACATGTTCTTTGAATTTAAGCATAGAATTTCCGTAAACGTCCAAAATGTAGACAAACCCGAGTACACACCTGTAAAATGTTCCGAATGTTATCAAGGTGCAGTTTTGTTCAAATGTTCCTACTGTTTTAGTACGCTCAAAAAGAAGATATGGGATATTCACTTCCAAAGGTTTCAAAGAAACCCAGAAACACACAATGTTTTCCTCAGGGAATAATGTAGTGCATAATTCCTTAGATCCAAATATATATTTATAATCTGCATAGGTTAGAAAGCCTGTGTTTGGTTTATCAACAGACTTTTCCATTCTAACTGTACCACCGATGTCGATGCTATCTGAATGTATCCACTGTGTAACTTTCTGAAATAAATAATAATTCTTATGTTTCAGTTGTTTGATCACATGTTTTTAGACTCGACTCACGGGTCTGTTTTCACTTAATTCTTATACATGTAAGTTTTTGAAATGACAATTTACTTTGAGACAAGATTAAAGCTCATTGTTGAAGGCCGCATGGAGATTTCCAAATGAATAACAGTAATTAAAGCGTTGTTCTATTGCTTGGATCTACCATGTATTTGTAGAAACTTTGCCGTATGTTCATTAACTCCATATTCTTTCATGGTTAATTCAAGACTAATTTAAGACTGTCTCCTAACTGTGGTGTGGAGTCACTCCGTTAAAAGATTTTCCGTTGCAGAGATGTGTTGTCTCTATATATTTTAGCTATGGTTAACTTGTTCTTGAGATAATATTTAATATAGATACACTATATTACTTTCAAGCTTTGTTTCATTATTTTTTTTTATATAATTTGAAATGTTATTCTGGCCATTAAGTTTATAGTGCCAACATCTTACTATTTTATTAATATGCGAATTTTTGTTGCCATAAACTCGATGAGTGCCCTGTGTGTTCTTTTTTATGTTATGATTGTTTTCTATAAGTCTTTTTGTCGAACAAAGGGTGACAGCGATTGACAAGGCAAAAGCAAGAACACCAGAAAATGGAAGACCAAAGACATAAATGCCCAGAAAACACGCAAACACTACAAATCGACGTTGAAAATAAATATCAGCATCAGGACTAATACAATGATTCTATGTTTTTCTAACCAATTGTAAACTAGACAATCTTTTTCGTTTGCAAGTACTTCAATTTCAATATATATTAAATAAAACTTAGTTATCAAGGACTCGATATGCTTTTTAGAAATACCAGAATGTGATAGTTAATCAAATAAATTTAAGACCAGGATAGCAATTTGTAGAAGTGTTTTGAAAGATTATTCGCTAACATTCAACATTGACAGGAAACTAACCCTTTTCGTTATCAATCTGACTTCGTCGGTGTTCAGTTTACTCATAAGATGTTTATTTTGTTCCCTGAATGTCAACACATGTTTTCTGCCATCTAACCCATATAACTGTTTAATATAATTATCAAAGGCTTTGTAAATGCCTTGGCCTTCATACTTCTTTTTCACTCTGGCACATCTTGTAATGTATGACTTCCCACCATCAATTAGTTGCACAAACTGGAAAGCTATCTGAAAAGTATATCATTAACAATAAATGACGCTAGATAGTTTAAACTTACTTGTAGAAAGATAAATTGATGATGTTTTATCCATTCATTCATAACGAATCTTTTACTAAATGGACCTCATTAATATATCATCTAGAATTAGAGAAGAATGAAACAGCAGAAAAAAGAAGAATGATTGATTGATTGAATATTGTTTAACGTCTACTCAGCAATATTTCAGCTATGACGAGAACAAGTTTGTTAATAAGTAATCACTTTGGGGTATGGAAAGGGCCATAGCACGGGAAATTCTGACTGACTAAAGAAGAGAAGTTTTAAAAGATTAAGAAATAATGAAGCAAAATGCAAAACGAGTTCCTGACGTGTTGTAATTTGATTGAAAACAAAGAAAACCTGAAATACTAATTAAGACATAGATTATTGCGGGCTTTATGCGACAGACCTTATATTTGTCAATATTTTATACCGAGCGACATCGAGGTATAAAATGGAAGACAAATAATCGAGGTATAAAATGAAGACAAATATAAGGTCTGACCATGTTCTAATTCGCATAGGGCCCAATTGAAACAACCTATTTCTATTCTAATATGTTTAACAAGTGTTTTGAATATTCGAAGCGGCTCGCACTGGAATTGAAAGATGTCGGGAAAATGCATACAAAACACAAAAATGGACATAGAGAAATCTATAGTCGCTGTTTTATTAATACAAGTGGCTCATAAGCTTATGAATTAATACAAATAATCTGTTATGAAATATATCAAGTACGGATATTTCAAAATCGAAGCGGGTATAAGTGTAACTTGGTTGTATTTCTGATTTATATGACTGCTTAGTTTTTTTCTTTCTTTTTTTTGAAACCAAAAAAGGAAAAGAAAGGGAAATAAACTCGTATTTATAATTTTATTCACTCTGAAAATTAAATATTATATATTTCAATCGTAGAGCATGATATGCAACATAGATAAGTTTCCTGGACAATTTGAATTTTGAATTTCACAACACATTCGTTTCTAGGTTACAATTATGTCAATTTCAGTTCCGAGTCTTAAATTTAGTAACTGTTGTAAATTTCTATTAAAATGTATTGTCATTATTTGATCTGAATTTTTGGATGATTCATTATTTGAAAATTTATTTACACAAAATAAAATGAATATTGAGTGAATAAAATGTGAAATTGTCCTTTGTAAAAAAAAAACTGTACGCATGTGCTAAAAATATTGTTGGAATTAAAACATAGCTTTGTTTCCAAAGCGAAAGTAGAGTCATATTAGAATTATGGGTAGAACAACCCCTCGGTTAGCAGATTCTCCTGTTCGAGAATAAATATTACAGTGAAAACACGTATCATGTTTTGGAGAGGAATTTGCGACAAATACGACTTAAGAGGTGGTATTTTCTTTGCAGATTATATTCATCCGTCTAATTTCAAGTATATCAGAAGGTTATAACTATGTCATTGAACCTCAAATCCGTAACTGTATGTACTTATATTTTGTATTTCAACTTGTATCATAATTAGCATAAAAATGTATTATGCATTAAAGCTGAAAAACGAAAGCCTGTGCCAGCTTTTAATTGATTATTGCATGTTTGTTGTCAATGGTAACGTCAATTGTAAGCAGTAATTTTTTTTAATGTGTATAGAATGAAACAAATGTTTGAATTTCTAGATTTTTCTTTATTTCAAAGGTCATAACTCTGATGAAACCTCAAGGTTTTGTAGGGTTAACATTGCTCGTGCTTTAGTTTCGTCAACGTGATGATCGTAACTGCAGTTACCATCATCCCAACATGGCCGACGACAATTCGGTTTAATTTTAGAAAGCCCATTTTACCCTGTTAACAGTTCATTATTATAATTGTTTTATGTCCATTAAAGTGTTTTTAAGCCAACCTTTTGGAAAATATGTTTGCATGAAACGAAAATTTGACTAGGTAGGAGAAAATCGGGATACAAAAAAACTCAATGATGATGGTAACTTTATCAAGTGATGATCGTTCAAAAAGCAGGATGATCGTAACTCAAAACTTTTAGATGTATTACTTTGCGTTAAACGCCAAATCAAAAACAATGCAGTCGATTGATTGATTGATTGAATATTGTTTAACGTCTACTCAGCAATATTTCAGCTATATCAAGACGAGAACAAGTTTGTTGATAAATAATCACTTTGGGGTATGGAAATGGCCATGGGACGGGAAATTCTGACTGCCACTGGAAAAGTAGGGGGAAATCGTCAAGGGCGGGGAATTTAGCCTTGTAGCCGATTACCTACGGACCACCCCAAAGAGAGCTTGCTACAAGGGTTCTTTAACGTGCAGGAAGCGTGGCTTTTCTTCCAACACGTGGACCTGAGTTTACATCCCATCCGAAAGATGGGTTGTGTATTAATTAATCCCGCACAACCACGGAATGGGTCCTATTTCTATATCCCGGGACCCTCGGGGTCAGCCTCCGTTTAGGAGGGGTCACACCCCGCAAGCCGGAGATACTGGGTCCTATTTCTATATCCCGGGGTTCCCTCGGGGTCCTCTGTTAGGATGGCTCATACTCCAAGCTCAGAGGATGCTGCGGGCCTATTCTTCAACCGGGACCGCGCACGACGGCAATGCAGTCGATGTATATGGCATAAATGTAGACTAGACAAAGCCTTATCCACTTACAAAGGTGAAAGTATTACAGCAGCAAAGCAACTTCGGTCTGTTAGCTATTTAGTTTGGATAAGCTTTTAGGAGCAAAGGACAACAACGAATGATCGGAGTAGGAATGGGTAAACACAAGACGTCCTTAGTATACAGAATAATTCAGAAATATACTACTCAATAAGGTCGCTGTAAATTAAAATCAGGGAAATGTAGATGAAAATACGAAAAGCACTTTCAAAAACAAAAAGGCTCCGTTAGACCCCAATAATCAGAAAGATTGTATAAAAGGATAGTCATGAATCATTTGTGGACCTGCGTTGTAGTAGGTATTACATTTAAATAACCAGTAAATCGTCTGGGCTAACGGATCGAATATTTAGCTCACTCGATTAGGCGGCTGGCTGGATTGCTAGATGCACCGGGTTCGATGTCCGAAGGCGACATTGTCAATTTTGTAAGGAGTTTCATGCTCTCCGGTTACAAACGTATCGGTATTTTACTGTTCCAGCGATCTCTAGATTACATCTGCAGATTTTTAAAATAAGACAGAAGCATTTATCTTTCGTATGCAATATATTTTGAACAACTGAATCGACTTAAACAAAGCATACAGAGAACCAATTCTGTGCTTTAAATTTACCGAATAGTCCTATACGGTAGTCATCAAGGCTACATGATTGGCTTGTTCTCATAATTCTTCTATTATATTTCTTAGAATTTTTAGTTGCATTTCAAAGAGTATTCCCGTTTTTGATGAAAAGAGGATGAAGCCCTTTATGACTCTGTTTTCTTGGAAAAAGAAACTAATAATCCGCCTTTGTTGGTAAACAGGTACCTCTGAAGGCGATTAAATTTTTAAAAATTTATAAAATTTTGTATAAACGGTAGGATATATTTTGACTTTCCACGTTCATTTATTTGAGTGAGACTCTAGCTGGTGTCATTGATATGTTGTTTTCAAATACATCGATAAAGAATACCGAAGCAAGAACGAGGAAAGAGCGAATTCTAAAATCATAACTCCAAAATCACGGCAATGCATATCCAACGCAAATTGAGACAGTATGACAAAGACAAAACAAATAAAAATGCATTTTCATCCGATCTTAACGTATTACTAGGGGAAACTTTTCCCTTTCAGGAGTTAATATGGAATCTTCCGAACGTTTCTTAATAGGACATCAAAAATGTTTAGATCAATGTATAGCATATCAATGTAGGAGCATAGGGGGACCAGTCACTGATTTAGCCTTTATTAACAAATATCGACATGTCGCCACGGCAAGGATGTTTATACAGGGGTACCACAAATATCCACACTGGGCCATATACTATTTAACATCTTTTTTAAACAATATAAATACAAGCTAGCCTTAAAAATTTCAGGTGATATCTGTTTGTGAAAAAAACTTAAAAAGTAGTAGTTTTTTTATGTAAATGATATTTCTGTTCCATCTTAAGCTGAAAGGTTGAACAAGGGATCTAGAAGTCCCTGCTCACTAGCAATTCCCCTGTCTCAACTTCCAGCATTATTTGCATTTCATAACCTGACTTAATTGGTTAACAAAATGTAGTTCACAACAGTTCTTAAAATGCCTCCCCCAATATGGCTTGACAATATAAAGCCTCTGACAAAATTTCAAGTTTGTATTATACCATTGCAAAGGAAAGCTTGACGAAAGTTGTGACACTCCCAAATTATGGCATAGCTATATAAAGTTTCTGGCAAGATTTCAAGCTTGTATCATTTACCATTGCAGAGAAAAGCTTGACGAAAGTAGTGACGGAGGGACGGACGGAATGTTTAAAAATTGACTAAGTCGGTTAACAAGAAGTAGTATCCCGACAGGTCTTAAAATGCAAACCACAATATGTCATGTTTATACAAATTTGACAAACTATCAAGTTTGTATCATTTACCATTGCAGAGAAAGGCGTGACGAAAGTTGTAATGGACAGACGGCTGGACGGAATGTTGAAATATTGACTTTGACTAAGTCGATAAACAGGAAGTAGTATCTCGACAGGTCTGAAAATGCATACCACAATATGGCATGACTATACAAAGTTTCTGAAATAATTTCAAGCTTGTATCATAATCCATTGAAGGGAAAAAATCTGACGAAAGTTGAAACGGACGGAATGACGGACATGGGCAAAACAGTATACCCCCTCCTCCTTCGGAGCGGGTTGCAATTATTTGGTGTCTCGATAGATTTTTTAGATAGATCTTTAATATCCACATTTCTAATAACAGGACCCAGCACCTGAATCGGTTTTCAGTGGATCCTGCTGCAGATCTGCAGGGTGCGTCTCCAGGTGGTGGATAGAATGCCCCATTTATGAGGTGTAATCAGGTCATAAAACGGAAATCCTGACCTTGAACCATTGTAGCCAACCTGTGTGGAGATTGCCAGGTCCCATGCAGTATTAAGACCCCTTCAATATTTCGTGTTCAAGAGCAGACTCACTGGGAGAGTATTAAAGGCTAAATTTCCTGCCCCTACCCATTTCCCCCTTTTTCCAGTAGGAAAACCCGTTGCCCCAGTTGCATGCCCTCTTCACATTTATTACCTCCTTCTTTTACATACTAGCATAATGTTTTGAATTGATTAACATGTTCTCGTCCTGATATAGCTGAAATGTTGCTCACTGGACGTAAAACTCTAAATAATCAATCAATCTTATAATATGACAGTACCCAAATTGCACCAAAGTTTAACGTTTTTATCAAAGTACTATTAAAGTTGCAAACAAACTTACTAAATTTATCTTTTATTCATTCTTTTGACAATACCTTTATTTTGTGCATAGTTGCAAAAAATATCTTCTTCCAAGCTGCCTTGAATAATTCTTGTTTAAAATTTCGAGTAAATGAACGGCAATTTGCATCAAAAGTAACCGATTGCACAAATGAATGAAAATAGAGATTAACTGCTATTTTTTTTAACATGTTCGAAAATTAAGCTATTTATTGTAAGTATTCAGTCAGATGTCAAACTGTTTATTTCAAATTTAAATTATAGTGTTCTGACAGTTTTTTTATTTAATGGCGATATTTTAAAAAAAAATTCTCAAAATGGTTGAAGCAAAATAAAATATCATAATAATTTCTAAAGTGATAACGACCTGTGTAACTTTTTATTTAAATCCCAGCTGCAGTCAGAAATAGTCGGTGCATTATTGTACTTTAATTTAACGAATTCTATGAGTTCCCGCTCATTATTTCCACAGGTGCTTAAGGACAGGACCCTGTATCGGGCCCTATGGTCCATCCCCCTTTTTATAATATTTACTCTATTTTTCAATATTGGTCATTTATTTGTGCTATTTTTTACTTTAATAACATATATCTATCGTCAATTTCTTCTTTTACTATCAATCTGCCTTTCGACTTATAGAGCGAAAATGGAGTACATATTATAAAATGTGGGAGGGACCATAGCCATAGGGACCCAATACAGGGTCCTGTCCTCAATCACCTGTGATTATTTTAGCTTGGCTCATTTGATGCAGATAGTTGTTGACCACCGATACCGAAACTGGCGGATCGAACTTGTTCTTGGAGCACGCTTAAGC